>QFFA01002666.1:0-13345 GCA_003316565.1 Russula foetens | reverse complement strand
TATCCCTCAGTTCCTCATCGAGCACGGCGCCAACGCGGCAGCCCAGGACCAGAGTGGGTCGACCCCGCTCCATAAGGCATCAGAAGGGGGTCACCTTGATCTCGCTCGATTCCTCGTCGAGCAAGGTGCGAATGTGGCAGCCCAGGACCAGCGTGGGTTGACTCCGCTCCATCTGGCATCACAGCAGGGTCCCCTTGATCTAGCACAGTTTCTCGTCGAGCACGGTGCCAATACGGCAGCCCAAGACCAGCGTGGGTGGACCCCACTCCATGTGGCGTGTAAACGGGGTCATCTCGAACTCGCACGGTTCCTCGTCGAACATGGTGCCAATGCGGTAGCCCAGGACCAATATGGTCCGACTCCGTTTCATGTGGCATCAGAACGGGGTCATCTTGATCTCGCACAGTTCCTCGTCGGGTATGACGCCAATGCAGCAGCCCAGACTACACCGCATATCCAGCAGTTCACAACAACCTGAATCGAGCGCCCTTATCAAGAAGCATTGGTAGAAGGACACTGCTTTATTGTATAGCTACGATATCGTGCATAGGGATAATACGTCCGAGTGAACTTTATATCGAAATGGTGTCGTAGGTGAAAAGGAAGGACAAACCAATTACTCCTGTTCACAGTTTAAGTCGTTATATATGAAGGCCACCTCACGAATTTTAAGCATGCGGTCATTTCAAGTCGTAATATCGGAGAAGTAATAACCGTTGAGCTGCTGGGACCAACACCTGAATAGGCCTGAATGCGTGCATCATCGACAGTAGCATCAGGGTAGCTACTTATAGAGTGCTGTATGTGACTGCCCCGCCAAATCAAATAGGACCTGTCGCAACACTGCCGTTAAGGCCTCCACCAGCAGGCGTCTACACCATCTTCGAGGCAGTAGAATGCAGAGAAGACATGCTCGTGGTTCTGAATGCACAAGGACCGTGTGGTCGACCCCTGCAGAGGCCAAGCGTCCAGCAGGAGTTGATGGGCGAAGAGACGCCGTCAGTCGAGGCACACCCATCATCAAGGAGAAGTATACGGGCCCTTCAACGAAGGGAAGGAGGCAGCAGGGCATCCCAAGCACCCGAGTAGATGTCGTCCTCTGAAGTTGTCGGCGTCACATGTATACCTGTTGTCCTCCCCTCCCTTTTTTTTCGTCCTATGTTTTTGCTGGCTTCACTGCGAAAGAGGAGTGCAGCATGGCGCCATGGACAACTTGAGCTCACTTTGTCCTTGTTACCATGTTCTGTCTCGCTTGCTTGTTTTGTCTTGCTGTATGTATGTTAGAAATTATGCCGATCCGATCCGGCTTCGAGACACTGTCCCGATTATGCACTGAGTGTCCCTATCCGTGGGTAGTCTTCGCTTAACGGGTGTTCAGAATACGAAATGAACCACGTGAGATGGAAACACAAGGACGACAAGGTGAAAAGGGGGCAATCAATTGAAAGATAAAAGTCGTCCACGCGTACGTGTCTAGTTGAACTTTCCTTACTAAGCCCGTCATGCCACGAGAGTAGTGGTGGGTGAGGAAGGCCAATTTCCGCCCAGGAAGCCGAATTTGTCTCTTCCATCGTGACAGATCACGAGCCACACAAATACAGATTGTACAAGGTGACGCAGTGGTGACGCACCGACCTGGGTCCACACACGAGTACAACAGCTAATAGGATCGATCATCGATCATCTGATGGACCTTGACGCGTGCGCGTGAGAATTCGTGGCGGGTGCCTAGAAGGATCACAGGACGTATACTGAAGAGGCATTATCACAGCATCTCTACGGGGTAGCAGTACGATACTGTAACGATTGTCCCTTTTGCATGCGTTTGAACGAACGAACAATAGATTCGGAAACGGACTCCCGGCTCCAGCTCGGCTCGGCTGAAAAAAAAAACGAAACATAACATGGTCATGTGATTCCAAGCCAAAAACAGAAGGCAGATCGTCCGTTCTATCCATTGCACTCACTCACAAAGAAATTGTCATGCACGTTCAACTCAACAACACGTAACGCTCGATCCATAAGAATCACTTTTAGACGAGGCATCAAAACACTTGGATACGTAGTCGTGGACGCAGGAGTCGGCGGACAGGACATAGATCCATGACTTCCTATTCATGTGGTCACGTAAACGATCGGCAGCAGACGTGGCAAAGGATGTTATCGTTCCTTCGTTCCCCCTTCCCCCCATGGCACACTACTTTATGAAATTCGGAGTTATCGAACATCCGGTCTTGGCCGATGCAGCGTCCCTAATAGTAAGGTATTTTCTGAACTCGTGCCAACGCCTTAAAGTTCTTCCGACTCGTCCTTAAAAGTGGCTCCAACCCGAACGGCGTGGTGTCGAAATTTCCCTCAGGAACGAAATGCCCTGGCTTGTCTGGACATATGAGGTGAGACGAGTGCCACGGAGCCCCATGTCATCCGCTCATTCTCCGTCTTGTTCTTCTCCGTCTTCAGGTCGTCCCGGGCTTTTGCGTCCAAGACAGCCCAACGGCTGTACCCATAAACATCGGGCCAGTGAGTGTAGGCTTACATATTTTGTGCAGAATGCTGAAACACCTTTGGATAGACTCCCGATTATTTTGGCGTAGTGTTGCAGTCATGGCATAGGTTCCGGGCCAGAATTACTGGACTGCGCTCGTGGTGGTTTTGGACCGTCTCGTACAAGGTTTTTTTCCTTCAAAGACACGGCGAAGGCTACCGTGAGTAGGCCCTGCTTGAATCATTTCTACAGTGAGCGGCTGTTCTAGATCTCAATATAGACAACGTTGGCATGACCAAATATAGTCAGGAGGTAAGTCAGTTTGTTGATATATACCATGTCTGTTTGAGGGACATTGGCAGGAATGGGATGGGTATGTTTTTCTGTTTTCTCTTTCCTTTCAGGTTGTTTGAAGATAGAGCTAAAGGCATTGGTCCTCGTTGAATGGGGACGGGGAACTGACCTGGGGGCGTGCGTCATAGCATGGACTTCGTCATTTTTCGTCGCCTAATATTCTCTCTCTTCCCTGTTCTCCTAGCTGACCCTCGCCTCACTGCCACCGGCGAAGAGCAAGCTCGCAGTGCCCGCGCTGCATGGGAACGTGAACTGTCCCGCGACATTCCGGTTCCACAGCGATTCTATTGCAGTCCCCTCACAAGGGCTATTCGGACCCTCGAGCTCACATTCGAAAACGTACTTCCGGAACCCCCGAGACCTGTCATACTCGAGGTAACGTCGCAAATGCTGCGTTGATTATCAACTAATACGTTTACAACTCAGAACTGTCGTGAAGAGTATGGCGAACACACCTGTGACAAGCGTAGGACGCGATCAGAACTACAAGACGAGTTCCCCAATATAGTGTTTGAGGAAGGATTCGAGGAAGAAGACGTTCTGTGGACGCCAACACACGAGAGCAAAGCAAGCGTGGAGCGGCGTGCCAAACTGGTGTTGGACAGAGTATTTCAGCATGACCGTGACGCTACCTGTGCGCTCGCTCCTTGTTTATCCAGTAACCGAAGATCTCAGCAGGGATTTAGATATATCTATCACGGCGCATTACGGCTGGATCAATGGATTTCTGCGTGTAATAGGGAGAAATGACTATGCTCTACCCACTGGTGGTACGTGCTCACACGCTCTTGAGACGAGATAGCCCATTGAAAGCCGTTCCCTCTAGGAATTCTTGTGGTCGTCGTCAAAAGAAAGGTATCATATGTCCGCAGCACCAGGGACTTGTTGTGTTTCCTTTTTCGTACTTTTCGTGCTCGTTTCAGTTTTCCCAAGAAAGAAGAGTAGAGTAACTTTTTCCTTTTTTTTTTGGAGGATTCCTGTTTAGGAAGAGCAATGTGTGATACCTTTCTCCATCTTTCTCAGTTCTATGTACGTGATGGAAAGGCCGCGAGTCGAAACCCATCAGTGCCGGAGCCGGATTTGAGGACGTTTATCGGCCAACATTGTTGGTTGGATGTTGACAGGAAGATACGAGCCGTTGGTAAATTACAAGGGTTAGAGATAGGGGTCCTGAATGAATTATACTCGCCGGCACGTTTGATTCCAGCGCGATCATGCATCGATCATGTACTATGATTGCATTATCACTGCAGTGTTCTTTTGCCAGTGTGAATGCATGACATGAACCAGGGTGATGCGGGAAGAGAAAAGGAAAAGAATGACCGTTCTATAACCGAGAAAGATACGTGCACTGCTAATGGGTATCACAACCATTATATAGAGAAGGGGGCAAGGGTGACAAAAATATAGAAAGCGGAACTTGAAGTAGAATGTGAAGCGAAAAGAAATGAGATAAGAACAAAGAGGGACAAACAAAAAACCACCTGCTGAAAGAAAACAGGAGACAGAGAAGAAAAGAAAAATACACGTCGGATTTGTTGCCACCAAATTGGCGAGCGAAAGTCGGCTAGCGCTAGCAATGAGCAGATTCATTGCTCACGTGGATGCGTGGGAGTAGGCGAAACGCCTCACACCCTCCGCGAGACAAACTTGCTCGCGACACGCTTCCAAAGCGTCTTGAACTTCGGTAGCACGGAACTCTTCTTCGTGCCGTGCGGTTTCGGGGAAGGCGGTACCGCGATCCCAGTCGGAGGAGCAAAAGCTTCCTTCCACCCGGACGGCAGGTCGAAAACGGGCTCTTCTCCGATGTCCAGAGACTTGATGGACATTCGCACCAACGCTTCATCGTTGTCCGAGTCGCAGGCCGGAATAGCTACCGTTCCTCCGCCGAGATAGACATTAGAGTCCTCGGCAGCCGCGGCGCACTCTGCAGGAGAGGCGGAAACGGGGTCTTCACCAAGTGGACGCTCTAAGCGTCGTAGGACATTGTTGATGTGGCTTTCCGGGTCGAAATCGAAAGTTGAATGTCGATATAAATATGATAAAGAGAAAGAACTGGAATATTGCAAGCTCCCACATGCGAAGGGAGACCGTTCGATGGTTGGGCCATCAAGCTGTGAAGGGGTATATGGTTTGGCGACGGCGACGCTAGATTCGGGTGACCAATCAGCGCTGCCAATGTCGGCCTTAGACTCCTCGACGATCGAAGGGTTCAGCCACGTGAATCCCGAATAAGGATCTGAGTCGATGTGGTGCTGGGAATTATTCCCAATCGAAAGCGGAAGTTCGTCGCCGGTGGGCCTGGGTGAAACGGATGGTGCTTGACAATTTATTCAGCGTCATTACATCCGTTGACTGAGGGTGAAGCCGGAAAATGAGACTCACAAGGCGAATCCAAGGGAATGACGCTTTGCCAATCGCTTGCGATTTCATACGATTCCGTTAGCGACAGGAAGTGGACGTGGACAAAGAAACACTCACAAATCGGCAAAGAATCTCGCTCCTCGTATCACAGAGAAGTTTGCTCTCGCGTCCTCGTTAACGCATAATAACTGCAGGAAGTCGTGAGCATCAGGATGAAATGCCCTCTGACGGTGGAATGCCTACCTTATTGAGCAGGTCTCCGAACGACCTATTCTCCACGATGAAGCCGAGCGACATCATAGACGTCATCTCCTTCAAATAGCTTGCTGGATACTCGTACTTGCCCATCCAAGGAAACTATATGTAACATGATAAACATCATCGTCACGCGAGGAAACAGAAGTATACATTATCCGTGTAAAATACGTGCAGGAACACGCCATAAGAGAACCAATCTACGCCGTAGGAATATTCCTTGTCGCTTAACATTTCTGGGGCCATGTACGGAAGCGAGCCGCAAATGCCTCGCGCCTTCAGGGTCTTGCTCTTGTCTACGTGGACAGATCCGTCACGACGCGAAGCTATCGAGCACGGAGCACCGAGACGGAGTGCCAAGCCGAAGTTGCCTAGAACGACATGACCATCATTCTTCAGCATCACGTTCTCCAGCTTGATGTCCCGATGAATGATCCCGAGGCTATGAAGGTGATCGACCGCGCATGCCTGCAAGTTCCACATCAGTAAGCGAGGCATCCTGCACCGAGGCTGAGGAAGTACCAATTCTGCTGATGCGAGCTTCTTGCGGGACTCCGGCATATGAGCGCGTTCATCAAAAAGAGTGGATCGACAGTAATCCTAAAATTAGACCACGTCAGACTTACTACTATTCGTCACGTAGCATAAAGGCGGGCGACTCACTGAAATGAGATAGAATCCGTTGGCATCATGGAAAGAAGCTACCAATCCCAACAGGAACGGATAGTCGCTTGCCTGGCGCATAATGCGCTGTTCTTCGAGGACCGCACGAATGACACTCCCCTCTTCAACGATGGCATTCGAGATGACCTTGATCAAACACTTGCGCTGACTTCGTTTGTGAATTCCCAACGATAGCGTAAAAAACGCATCCTGGCCCATGGAGGCGACATATTCATAATCGGTTGACGAGAGGGGCCGAGTCGGAATATTCTTAGGCGTGCAAGGGTCCTGGTTTTGGTCCAGTGCCGCAGCTCCGGACCCATCCGGTCGGCCCTTAGGCTCGGAATCCGTTGGAACCTCATACTCCACCCCCGCATTGTTTGCTGGTTCCCACCACCCGACAGCGGCCGACATAGGTTCCACCGTAGGTGCGAAGCTTGGTTCCGGAGTGGCTATCGGCGCCGCTATCTCGCCGCGTCGGATAGCCTCTTTCTCAGCCACAGGTCCTAGGCCCGTTCCGAATATCTGTGCGACCTGAGCCTCAAAACTACTGACGGGCGACAACTCTGCCATCTCGAATAGATCATCCTCCAGCTCAGAATCCTCCTCGGGCGAATTGAAACATGACCCGGAGAGCAGAGGCCCGTCTATATCGACCTCGTCCGATGCGGAAGTGACAGAGATGGTGGAGAGGTCGGTTCTGGTAGAAGCGAGTGGGTTTGGACAAGTGGCCAAAGGGGCGCTAGCCCTCTGGGATGGGGAGTGAATGAGAGATGGGACCGGCTTGGACTTGCCTGAGGCTGACAGCGGGGCGGGAACTTTCGTTGCGCGGGTGGTTGATTTCTCAAAACCTAGACCAGGTGGCTTAGTGGGGGATAGCAAATTTGTGTTAATGTTGGAGAGCGGCGCAGAGCGTTGCTTTGCATTGGTGGAGGCCGGAATATTTGAACTCGGGGGCCGCACTGGGATGTTCTGAGAGTTGGCGGATCGTTTGGTGGTCTTGCTTTGCTTTGTCGGAAGGAAATGGTCCGTCTGCGGCGGTGTGGCTGACCTCATGCTGAAGATCGGGGGGCGCGGCAACCTGGTCTCCTTGAAGTGCGCGACCATCGCCTTGTGACCGGAAATCTGCTTGCTGACGGCCTCAGCTGCACGTCTCAGCTTGTGTGGAGTCGGCGAACCTGACGACGATGACGGGGAGTCGGGTGGGGAGTCGGTGGCATTGCGATAAACTTGCTTGGGGACGTCCTTTGGTTTATAGAGACGCATGATAAATCTTACCGAGCTGCTGGTAAGGTGATTGTGCTTGCGATGTAAGAACGGGAAGATGACGGGGTGGTGTGCCCACTGAAATAAGATAAGATAATTTCGATTCGGCCTGGATGTCAACAGCCATTGGATTACAAATTGAGAGATGAGACTGACGGCGGCCGACTGGTTGGCATCAAACCCCCCCTGCGCGGCTTGAGGCGCGTCAACGCATCGTAAAGCTGCATGTTGGGCGAGAGTAAGGATTATTGCCCGAGGACGAGCAGCGAGTGGTGGCGAGTGTTCTTATGACACTCGAGAAGTTCTCCCGCGGCCGCCAATAGGAGATTGCAAGATTCGCGAACAGACCACCTGGCCGGATGCCGGATGGCACGGCGCAGACGCAGACCAACGAATGTATGTCGTTGTATCTAATAAAATCGCCATCAGCTGTGCCATAAAAATCACATGTAGGAAGATACGGTGTTTTCAGGCAGCTACAGTGGAGAACACCGTACCAGGTGAAATGATAGAGTGCGTCACGGTCAGGGACTCTTCCAACTGAACTACATCTATCAACTTCAGACTATATGAAGTTGATGGATTCAATTCAGTTGTTAGCCTTTCCAAATGCCAAATTGCTGACAATTCTGAGTCGAGAACACGGACGACACGACAAGTGGATGCATATATTCGATGTTTTTTTTTTTTTTCGTAGGGTCCGCACACAATCACATGACCAGGGACCACGTACCTGAACACGTGCTATCTAATGACGTCAAGGTAATGACGACGTCATTCCTGGTGCTGTTGATGCTGGCTATATGGATAGTTGTTTGCGGTGCGGTCAGAGTAGGGAAGCCCTGAAAAGGGCGAACAACGCTCCACCGTCATCTTGTCACAACCTTCACTACTACAGAATTACACAGGAAGCAGCCATTCACAGACACCGACATATTCACGCACACAACCATGCAACACAACCTCGTGCTTAGGTCTCGCGCCATTCGCGTGGCCGTCCAAGCTGTTCGGTGGCCCCACACCCACGCTCGCACGTTCGCCACAGTTGGCCCACGCGCCACACCCGACCCTTCGCACCCGACGACCGACCAGACTGATTTGAAGGGACTGCGCACTAACAAGGGCCCGGATAGAAACGCTCTCTACATCGGCGGCGGTTTGGCTGCCATAGGGGCCATCTGGTACTACTACGCGGTGGTTGAGAACGCACACATCGATAAGGAGCGAGGAGGCTTGGAGGCTCGCAAGGCGGGTATTGAAGGAGGTCGTGGAGGGAGTCTTGAGGATGCGAGTCGCTCGGCAAAGGAGCGCACGCAAGAGGCCCTCAGAAGTGGTGACGCGAAATATCAGGACATCAAAGCAGAAGCACAGTCGAAGGTGCAAGCGGCAAGAGATCAAGTTGACCAAGGTGTTGAGCGTGGGAAAGAGCGCTTCGAGGAGGTCAAGGAGCAAGCCGCCCACCGTGCATCTGAGACTTACTCGACTGCTGGCAAGTCGTTTTAACGCGTTGATTTCCTTTACCGTGACATTATATTAGGTTGAATGTACTGACTTTTCTCATGAATTTTAGATCAGAAAATAGACGCAGCGAAGAGCACGGGACGGGGATGGTTGGGCTGGGGAAGGTCCCAAAGTCGTGATGCGGCCGACGACCTGAAACGTCGTGTGGATGAAACACAGGAAGCTTGGAAGTCTAGATTTGAAGAGGCGAAACAAAAGGCGGCAGAGAAAGGCGAGGATATCAAGCTGCGTCTGGGTGAGACGGAGGACGAGTTTCGGAACCGGATTGAAAAGGCCATTCAGAGGCGTTGAGGGTAACCCTGCTCGGGATATACGGGCGGGATGTGTCAAAAGCGATGCCTTTCACACGTGGTGTGTGTATGATACTGTAATTGGAGTCTCGTAGGTGTCGAAGCTCGAAGGAACCGACAGAGACGTTTTACGTATTACTGTCGTGTTTGGATTAAATCTCGAAGACACCGCGCTCGATTTCATGCCGCCTTGAGCGCCTAAGTCGATCGTTGCTTTCTGACGTCTTTGACGAACTAGTGAACTCTGTGAGGCCAATGTCCACGATTTGACATCTTCTCCCATCTACTGGGTGACGACGTGTAGGCTCCTTGGGCCTCGTGCAAAAGGCATGGGTGTCTTAACGTTACTGCTGTCATTGGCGCTCCCACGCGTGTCTAATCCCAGCCGGGATGACTCGCGCGTGAACCTTCTCCGGTAGTCGTTGTAGGGCACTTCGCAGTCCGTCCCACTCCGACTAGCGTGAGGCGTCGATGCGACGAGGAGACAACTAGCGAATGAAACTGAGCCCGGCCCGTCATCCGCTTTGCTTCCGAGGAACTTTCCAGCATCCAGCAGATGTGATGTGATGGCTCGCAACCACAAGATCGTCTCGCCCTCCCCCCCGACACTCCTTTGTTTTTCTTCCCTGTCACCTACTTTTCTTTTGTGAATACTCTGTTTTTTTTATCTCTCTCTATTCCTCATCTCGTCTCGCTTCACCATGGCATCGTCCTCTAAGAAGAACACCTCGCCCCTCACTGCGCTTGCTCCGCTGCACGCTCTAGCACAGCTCGTTCCAGACACATCCCCCGACGCCAGGTCTACGTCAGGATCCAAGCGCGAGGACAAGCGCGAGCAAGGGCGCGCATACATTCTACTTACGAATCTCGATCCCGACGCATGGGTCATACATATCGGCCATCCGGACGGGCGTTGGTGGAATGGCACATGGCGCGTAGCGGACGTGGAGAAACTTGCAGTATGCGCATCGACATTTTCCTCCCTCCGGTTGGCGCTGACAAAGTGTATTATCATTGCGCTCTCAGAGCGGCGACATGTCGTCCGCACGTCTCGGGGCCTTTGCTCAGCGCATCGCCCGCACGATTGTGCGGCGTGAGGTGGCCATCGCACACGAGGGGGACGACTTTCGTAACATGAGGGTACTCGTTCTCATCATTTAATGCTTCTCGCATTTGATTGTTGACCTCCGCCTCGCTCTCTTTATTCCCTTTCACCAGCTCGTGCTTGGGACTCAAGCCAAGAAGCCCTTACACCTTGCTCTCAGCGAGCTCGACAAGGAAAATGCGGCACGTTTTGCGTTTGAGTACTTCGCGAGGGTGCGTCTCGGCACCCCTATTTATTTACCTCTTTTTTTAATTCTATTCTGCCTTCTGCGCCTAGATTGCGGAGGACGCTCAGGCCCATGACTGCCGCATCCTTCATGGATATGGGGGGAGTACCGACGCCGGCACTGATTCCCAACCTCAAGGGGTCCCATACCCACCCTTAAAGCGCAGGCGCACCCAGTCCTCCATCAACTCGCCATTGCCATCGCGCGGGACCTCTCCGATGTCACAGCAGTCTTCCGATATTCGGATTGCCCGCTCTCACGACGATGACGACGCAGACCCGCCTGGCAGGTCTAGGGGGCGAGCTCAGAGATTGCCTGACAGAGACCCGGGCAAGCGAAAGCAACCGTCAACGCAGGGGAAAACACCGACGGAGCGTGCCGCGCTGGCAGAAGTTCAGGAGTTGAGGGCCGAACTGGCCAAGGCCCGCGCCGACGCCGCCGCCGCCGTCGCACGCGCATCTGAGCCGTCGGGACTTGGCGGGAGCGTGGATAGGCTTCGTTCGCGTGCGTATTGTTATACACGCGTCGGCGGCTGGGATCAAACTCACGGACTATGGTTATGTAGGTGCTGCTGTTCCAGTGATGCCGCGACGACCCGGTGCATCACTTGCCAATCCGAACAAGGCGGCACGCAGGGTGACAGCGGTCGAGTTTGCGAGTGATAGCGATGACGCGTAACGAATCCTGTGGGAGTCGTCTCAGCAATCGCTTCTGTTTGCGGCGTGCTCCGCGGCTTAGATGTGTTGCTGGCCCTGATGGCGGTGGTTATTACCAAGTCGAGGAAATTTTCCAGCTTTGTCTACGAAACGAAGGCCAAGCGTGGTTGCATCCTTGTTGATTTGGTTATACGGATCACACTCGTGCACGTGCACGTTGTGCCCCTGGATGTGCCGGGCCGGTAATAGGACCACCTTATAAGGACGGCTAAGGGCTCATATCCGTAAATGGGGCAGGATTTTTAAAAAGCCGTCGATCGATGGTCATACCACTTTTCCTTCCTCAAACACACTTTTTTTCCCCAAGCCCCCAGGACTACCTTACAGTCCCGCGTTGTATTCGCAACATATCCAGCCTCGTGTCATGTCCCACAAGTACAGCTTGCTTTCACGTCCAACAACTAGCAGTCGATATGCTTCACCATCCACTTATTGCAAATGGTGAAACATATCGACTATTAGTTCTCCTTCGTCTGGCACCGTGATAAGATCTCCCATACTCTCGACTCGTGTTCCAGCTGAATAGGATAGGGATCGAGCACATGGAATGTATCACCACTGCCAGTGTGGCTCATCCTCAATGTCACGCGCACAGGTATGACCACGACTATATCTTGAGAATCATGCTCTGAGCTGACTGAGAACCAGCAGACACTTCATCGATCGGGTCTTCGGAATGGTTCGATGCATCTGCGTTACTGAGCCCTTGGAAGCTGGCGGCAACGACGATCGAGGTGCAATTTTCTCTGAAACAAATGGGAGAACGCCTGGCGTTTGGTACCCCACCAAGGTTGATCGCCTGATTGCCAAGTTCACGCACCATCATATGTTGACCGAGGATTCCGACTTTGTTGCCGAGATGGCCCGCGGCGTTGGCCCGACGATCGCATGCAAGGTATTCGCTCGATCGCGTTTCAGGTTGTCGTCGAGGCGCCTAGTTCGTGAATACCGGGTCCACTTGCATTGTCAACATCCTCGAGGCCGTTAAAACACCGCTGACCAGCGAAGGAGTGCAGGAGATTCTTGACGCAGCGAGCGAGCAGCTCCGTCTATTTGCCCATGTCGTCGAGCTAGCTAGAGATGATTCAACTGCGCTTCCTGTCATCAATTCGGTGGCGCAGGATAGTTTCGTTGAGGCGCTCGCAAACAAGATTCAAGCATTTGAAGCTATTCTGGCTCAACCTACGCCAACACCAAAATCGGACGTGCCCGCAGATCAAGCAAAGCGAGATGCCATTCTCATGTCAAATGTCTTCTGCAGTTCAACATGGCCTTCCGCGGCGTCTGGACTGCCAAGGCAAGGTCCCTCAGCGAAGGCCTATGCAAGTCCATCTTTAACCTGGCTCTGGTAAGTTCCGAACGACCTCCACTAGACTACTATCCCCCACGAGAATTAGGCTCACGGCGCAGGCGACCATCTCAACCCCACTGCTTTCCCACTCTTTCTTGACACTTACATGCATCTGATCGATGGTAGGCTTGTTTATCAAGACCGTCTACGCGGCCCTAGCACTTACGTACTTCCGGCAGAACTTGCTGCAGACAGCAAGGTTAACCCGACGGACTTCTTTCGAAACTACCCATAAATTCACTTGGCCGACCTCCCAGCTGATATGCCTTCTGAATACCGACGCAGCTTCGTTGTCTTCTCCCATATCCTCTACCTCACGGTGGCGTGACTGATTTGGTATATGCTTCTCTCGACTCACCGGGATAGACCGTCCCTGGATCGCCAGTTACTAACCGACCGTGGGACTGGGTAGAGGTCTTGGGAGACAACGCTCCCAGCGAAGCCCCCACCGAAGGCGGTATATGTAACGTGTCGCTCTCTCTGGAACCTTTTCGCTACACGGGCGACAGGCGACAGCGTGCGTTCGGAACAGGACCCACGCGGATTTCATGACGCCCTCAGTGGTGAGAGTGTGTTTGCGCGCGATTGGGCGGAGACTCGGACATCGCTCGCAGAACGAGACAACGCCGCGGCGCGAAGACGAAGATAACCGCGGGGGTCATGCACGTGATCGCAGCCGCCCGTCGAGGCATGTCTCCCGCATCTCCGGCCTGGTCTCGCCAACCCGCTACATCATCGCGGTTGCAGAG
>QFFA01002661.1:0-16326 GCA_003316565.1 Russula foetens | reverse complement strand
TTGAAAACGGACAGCGCAAGGCCCAATCAAGGCGTAGCTCGGAGGGGTGAAAACAAATCTGCGCCCCGTCGAGGACAATGTGTGCCTACCTGCACAGCATCGTTGATGCGTTGACGCGTCATGTGTATGCTCAGCAATGCGTGATAAAACCTGTAATGTGCATACTATTCTCATCCTTGTGATGACGACACACCGTAGGCAATGTTTGACGGCTCTGGAAACACAATACAGTTAATAACGATCCCAGGACGACCAGTCTGCGAGCGAAATAGGGCGTAGGCGTCAAGGGTTGCGGGTAGGGAATCTCCAATTATTCGTGAACGACATCCTAGTTACGTATTAAGATACAGAGTATGGTTCAGCGGCCTAGGCAACGTCGGGTAGATTTTCTACGTACCTGAGTCCACTGATGGAAAGATGAACCGCGCTAGCCCTTCTCCAGGGACCGATACAAACCGTCCTCACTCAAAGGGATCACAATGATACGCCTTCCGCCCAAGAGCGCCCAATCAACGGTGTGCCGCCCAAGAGGTCAAGTGCACGCGGAGGTGCACGTGGCAAAGAAATATCAAATCCGAAAACCTGGCACGCATGAGGACCCCTTCCTCGTTCTCGTTGGCATTGACCGTATGTCGACGCATTCTTCGTAGATACAGCAGGTCCATGACAGCGTACACATGTCAGGACAACGCTTGACGGTAATCTTTAAGGGGTGCTGTTTCCTTCCTTGCATGCTTGTTGGGTGTGATACGGCATAAGGCGCAAACGTGGCGTCGCCCCCTAGATCCTATTTGAAGAAAACCAGACAGTTAGGTCAGAACATCAACGTGCATCAATGCATCAACCTTGGAAAATGTAGAGCGACATCTGTGATACCGTGAAGATTGATGCTAAGATTGCCGTGCCAGCGGTGAAAATCAAAGCATTGCGCGCACAATCCCGTCTCGGACTCGGTCATGGTCGGAGGTTCATCTAGAACCTGGACCCATTGTGTCTCAATCTGGAGCAAATCCTGCATATATCATGACACTTCCCTCAGTGTGGAAGTGGAATCATTGTGCTATCTCCGTCCCCGCTTGCGGTGAACCATCATAAATAACCTGACCAGTACAGTACCAGGCGTAGTCGGGTTTTAAAGTTTAGTGGCGGATTCGGACGTTCCGAACATGTACCCCAATGGCTCGAACGACTGGCCCCACGCCCCATCATGACTGACGATGAGATGACGTTCAAATACACCATGCATACTACGTTGTACGTCAGATAGGGAAATTTGGTGTCGGCAATCTTGGGATTATCTGGGGCAAAGAGTGGGCGTGGCCTGCTATGAAAGAAAAAAAGAGGAATGAATGTTCGTTTGACTGGGTTAATTCAGGACAGGGACCTTCACGTAACGTGGCGAGTGAGAACGGTCACATGACGTCCCGACGTTGTGTCTCGATCGGCGATCGGCAAGTGGGTCCAACCGTTTGGTTTGGTTGGTCGTTTGGCCAGGTTATCAGCATTCAGTCTCCCTATCCCATTACTCCACGGATAGTGGCTCTATTCGGGTCTCGTGCATCTTGTCCAACCACGTCTGCAATCGGCTTCGGACCGCATGGGCCCCACTGTATGTATTCTCTGTGGTTCTTGTCTTGTTAATATTCAAACGTTGCTCCACACACGCGAGTATCTGGCGTCCGTCTGTCCCTGGAAACGTGGAGATGGTCTATATCGGGTGCGAACACCGATCTCCCGAAAGTAGCAGCTTGATCTGAGATAAAGCACCTCGCCTTCGCTCCAAAATGATATCGTGTTGGCGTCGGCTGGGGTCCGCGAGGCGAGCCTGGGCACGCATTCAATGGATGGATGGTGCGTCTGACATGGCATGGAAACTCGACGGCGCCTGCTGAAAGGCGCAAGGAAAATGAAAATCGATAAGAGTTATGCCGCGAAGGAAGCGTTGCCGGGCGGAATCATCATAAGCCGGAGGACGCACGTTTGGTGACAAAGCAAATGCGGAAAAGAGACTAGAGGTTGATGTGATTGACGGCGGGCACGGCTTGTTATAGAGAACCGGTAACGCCGATGCTGGCGGGGTTGGCGTGGGGGCCATGTCATGGGGGTGGGGGGGAAGGGTGGATGGGAAACTGGGAATTGAATGCGTTCGATGGGCGTTTTTTGTTTACCCCCAAAGGGACAGGGCAGGAGTCGAGGGATGGTTTCTCTTTATGATGATGATGATATGATATGATGCAACTAGTGGTTCGAATTGGCAAAGGGGGAAGGTGGTTGACGCCCCATATTCAATCAAGTTAGTTAAAGGTGCGATCGCGAGTCAACTCCAACACGTTTGCGCTCGCCCCGCCGCAGTGCTGCAAGCAAGTGAGAAGCGAGGGTGATTCCCTCCTCTTACAATACCTCTCTCTTTTCTTCATTTAATAGTAATCTTAGCCAATCCCACGTATTTTTCCCCTTTCCATCTTTATGGCCCTCTCTCTCGCCACCCCGCTTCATCCCCCTTCGCCCCCAAGGCCTTCCCGCCGCTCCCCTTTCGGTTTATCATTCTTGCCCCTGCCTTCCATCGCTTCAATACCATCAACACCTGGATCCTTCACCTCAGAGGAATGCCCCCAACTACACCCTACTACGCCTGATTCTATCTCGGGTTCTACAACCACCGTCTCCGTTTACTCCACACCGCTCTCGGCCCCGCAGTCTCCTTCTATTCTACCTGCCTGGAGAGCTGTCCCACCAACCCCGCCGGCCTTTCTCCCCCTTTCTCCCCCTTCACACCCCCCTGTTCGTCGTCGCACCCACCCAAGACCTGCTTCTGCAATATTTTCAGGTCCACGCACCGCGGCTGCGCAGCGGCGTTTATCCTTGCCCGCACGTGCCACGCGTAACACGGACATGCCACCATCCGCGTTTCGAATCCGTCGCCGTCGTTCTTCTCTGGAGAGTACAGCGCGAAGGCTCTTTCACATCGAAGACGACGCAGAGTCTGATGACGGAGATGACCCTCTCGCCTCACCGGACCGCGTCGACCTCGCCCCTGTGGAGGACGAGTCCGTCCGCAAGCGGAGTTCCATAGAACGCCAGCATGCTCTTCTCGAGCTTCTTGTATCGGAGCGAAACTACCTCATGGACCTCCGTACGCTGGTCAACGTGCGCATATATCCGATCGTGCCCCTTCCATACACGCGTTTACGTTCACTCATTTCATAGATATATTTGGAACAGCTCCCCATGCTCGTCTCTCCAAAAGCTCTCACGCTTTCGTTGCTCTCTCCCTCGTACTCTGCCACCTTCGCATTCGGTAGACCCGAAGAATTGCTCAAGGACAAGGACCGGGAACGCGACAAGGACCGGGAAAGGCGCGCCTTGCTTAGCGATACTGAATTAAATGCCATTCGCCGCAATGCTACTCAGCTATTGGAGCTACATGAAACCCTTTCTAGCATGCTGGCTGATGCCGTACGCACCTCGGGCTGGCTTCCCGGTATCGATGCGCTAGAGGGGACTGGAGAACTCGGTCCGGGAGCATTTTGTACCGATACCGATGCCGATGCCGAGCAGTGCTTCGAAAACGCCTTGAGAAGTGTCGCCTCATTGTTCACAGCGCAGGTCAGTGAGAGCTTCCTCTTCTTTTTGTTTCGTGAAATTCTTCGGGTTTGCGCGCACTTGTTTCGGGGTACTCTCGAATGGTCGGTTCATGCTGACATTTCTATGGAAGGCTGCAACGTTTAACGTGTACGAGGCATTCTGTGCCGAACACCCTGTCGCGATCGACATTGTGAAGAGCCTTCAGCGTAAACGACCCGTTGAATGGGATGCGTTTGAGCGACGTTGCATAGACCTGATTTCTGCGAGCTTACGCGATGGCGCTACAGAAGAGGTGGACGAGACTAGTCTGAGGGACCGGTGCCCAGATATTGACACCAATGCTGGAGACGAGGAACTACCCCATGGTCAGCGACCCACAACCTCGCTTGATGACAATCCGCCTTCGCTACGAGGGCGACCCCGCTCCAATCATGACCTGAAGCGTGCCGCCGTAGCCACTTTCAAAGACACGAAGGAGCGTGACCCACGTCTGCGACTACAGTTGGCAGATTATCTCATCAAGCCTGTGCAACGCATCTGCAAATATCCACTTCTTTTTGGCACGCTCACACTCGATCTCGGGCAGCAAGTTCTCAACGAAACCGACGCAGTTATCACGAGTGCAAAACGGGCGATGACAGATGCTGCTGCCCTCGTTGACAACGCAAACTTCTCACACTTTCAGCTGCAACAAACTTCCCGCATTGGTGCACGTCTTTCCGCTCCGGCCACGGTACTCGCGTTCATCCGTACACTAAGTCCTTGCGCATTAGTTGGTTCGTTAGATGTGGTTCGAGCACCTGCTCTCAAGGCAAAGTATCTTGCCGCATTCCTCTACGAAGGTGGCTTCCTCGCCTTAGCGAAGGTAATCCGTGGACCTCGATATGAACTACGGTACTGGTTTTCTCTTGAAGGCTCCGAACTATCAGATGCCACAGACGAAAACCGTGAGTACTACTCCCCAATGCAATGAGGCCCTGAATTGATCGGTGTCTTTAGCCTTGCTCCCGTACTCCTTTCGGCTCCGCAATCAGGGTCACGAATTCGAGATTGCAGCGTCATGCCAACGTGAGAAACAAGTGTGGATGGATGCATTACGTGGCTGTCTCGCAACCCCGCCTGCCTGGTTACCAGGTATTGCGCCGTCGAGCCTTGAGCCTGCATCTACCGCTGTCGAGGTTTATTCACCAGTAGACGAGCAAGTTCCATCACTTCCAACGATACAGTCCATCTCCGAACTTGAAACTTCACCCAAGCAAGGTTCACCGTCGTCCCCACTCCGACGACAGAAATCGGCATCCCGGACGGAATTCCCTACTTCCCGTGGGCTTTCGGAGCCACCTCCAAGCCGACGGGAGTCGACTGCATCTCTGAAGAACATCTTTGGTCCTGTGACAGACCCGGATGCTGTAACTGTGACCCGAGCTTCGCCACAGGCACGCTCAGTTGTTGATGCTCTACTAGAAGACGTCTTCAGTGCTGCGTGTCATTCTGCACGATCTTACGCCGAGGCACACTCTGAGACGTTATTCCACGTCTCGCCAACGTTTGGTGCTGCGGCAAGGTCCCGCCTCACCAAACGCGAAAGTGTCCACGTGCGTCGTCGCAGAAGTTACGTCGAATTTGCTCAGGCAGTCAAGGCCACACGCAAAGCACAGCAAAGCAAAGCGCCTCCTACGCTCGCATTGGATTGTATCACCACCGTTGAACAAGTTGGGGTAGTGCCAACCCCCGAATGTTTGTTCGATTCCCCAACAGTGGCTTCCCAATGCTCATCAGCCACTGGCTCACGTGACGGATCAAACGCGGCTAGCCCGCTAGCAGACACACTTGAACTCCCATCCTCGCTGGCCGACCCCAGTTTGTTACCTGGCTCTGACCACAAGTCAGTTGTGACAAAACCAGAGGACCTGCTCGCTGCGCGCGAGGTACCTCCGAAACGCTCAAGATCTCTGGTTGAGAACTTCCGCGGGTTCATTCTTCCCCAAACCACACCACCAGTTCGCACGCTCTCTGTCTCTCGACTCTCTGTATTGCCCACACCTTCTCCATCGTCTCCATCTACACCGTCATCGCCCTCTCAGCGTCGTATCCTTTGGCGAGAATCCATCCGATGTCGTTCGCGCAGCTCTCCCTTCGTCACAGCCGACATTGTGGAAACTCCCATTGCGGCCGTACATACTCGACATCGTGCCGAATCGGCGGGGGCAACACCA
Source organism: Russula foetens (assembly GCA_003316565.1). Classification (NCBI taxonomy): domain Eukaryota; kingdom Fungi; phylum Basidiomycota; class Agaricomycetes; order Russulales; family Russulaceae; genus Russula; species Russula foetens. Next base: position 10,525 of record QFFA01002661.1, on the reverse strand, counting down.
TCTAGCCAGCGTCACCAATGGAACGCTGAAGAATCGGCAGTGGGCGCTTCCACACCGTCTCCTCGCTCGACCACCTCGAGCCCCCGGCGATCGTTATTTAGCGGTTCCGCGCCTCGAGCCTCCCCGACCGTGACGCGCAACATGCTTCGTTCCATCCTTGCGTCTTTCTCACGTTCCCCTTCTTCCCCCAGCGTAGCACAGGACCCATAAATGGCTATAGTGTATTTTCTCGGCCTCTTTTTCGCCACTGGGTGCATCGACATGCCCCGAGGTATTTATCCCCTTCCAGCAGAGGGGACTTCGGAACTGTCGTCCATGCCCCTTCCTCGTTTTGCTTCTTCACGCCTCTTCATGACCAGGTGTCCTTACGCACCGTATTCGCTTCCATGTTCACTTCATTCCATCATTTCACCATACATCACCGGCTCCTTTTTTTCATTCAACAACATGCCAAACCCTCGCGCTCTGTAGGATAATAATACGATATACCCTGTACGTCAAGTAATCACGTAGCGGAACTTCATCTTCATCACCAGCCATTTTCTTTTTTCTATTCATGACAAAAATATGGGATTCGTTCCCTCTGGTGTTAAAAAAAAACGATTCGAGCAGTACATTCGAGTATATAACATATCTACTATTTAGATAATGTGCACGTGTAGATACCTAGCCATGTTCATGATAACAACGCGATGATACAATGCATTCAATGTCCGCTGTCAGCAGTTTATGGGATCAGGGCATGCCGACGTAAAAGTGCGCCCCACCTGTCAAGGGTTGTAGTTCATTAGAAAGCACCGTGGTGGATCACGAAAGGAAACCGGTCGGACGCACTCTTCCTTCTCCGATTCTAATTCTGCTAATCGCCGCTTGAGTTGTCTGAGAAAATGTGTGAGCATCTCGCATCAGATCGCGCCTCGGGTTCAACCGTAGAAAACGTACGAGTTCTCCTTTGAAAGCGCATTACGGCTCTGCTTGCTTTGGCGCAGATCCCGCGTCATTGCGGTCCATGCTTCTGTGTCGGGAAGATGCGCATCGTTGAACATGCCATCGAGCTCTTCATTAAATGCCTATGATTGGAACATCAGAAGATCAGTTAAAGAGGGGAAAGGCCTTTACTCACCTCGTACATGATCTCATTCTCTGTCGTGGCATCTGCCAGAAGGCTCTTCACCAGTTCACATTGTCGTTTTGTGCTTTGAAGTTCCGCTCGGGACCTTTCAAGGAGACTGGCTTTCTGTGATGGACAATAAGCACATTTGATGCGACTGATATTGAAACGAGACTAACCTCTCTTAGATCTGCTACTAACAGTCCGATATCGATGAATAGCGCTTCCTGGTTCGATGCAGCGCGAACAAGGCTCTTGTCAGCCTCAGACACAGCATCCTCGATGGATCGTAGGAGGTCTCCGGTTCGAACCACGTCGGTACCAGCCGTCGCAGCCTCCTTTTGTCCTTTGTGTTGTGAACGTGGTGTCGCTTCCACACCACGCTTGCCAATGAGTTGCCGCATCTCCTCCATACGCTCTTGCGCCGCCTTGCTCTATCAATGTGACTCAACACGGAAACGTATCATGAAGAGGACGGCCCATACCATTGCCATCGCCATCGCCGTGCTGTTTCTTTGTGGAGTAGTGTGCAGTCCCCCAGATCGTTGGAGTCTCGGCATATTGTCGTCGGCATCGGACACTGGCGTTGACGCCGAGGGCAGTTGCTCGCTGTCCAGTTTGATGCGTTTCACGGCTCTTCTGGATGTTTCGAGCTATAATAATGTCAGCAATGCAAGAGTGACCCTGGAGGGTGACGTTACCTCATCCTTCATTGACTCAACGAGCTTGAGTAAGTTCGGAACATCGATAGCTTCCCGAGAACTGGACGACGCTGCTGTTTTCTTCTGGCGCACTACAGGCGATACTCGTCGCGGTGATACGACTCGCCCTCGGATGTTTGATGGCGTCCTAAGGTGCGCCTTGCGGCCAGGAGGGGACTCTCCGGTAGAATTACGCAAGGAATTTTTCTTCTTTATTGACAAGGGTTCGATGGTATTTGGCACCTTTTGTGGGCTATGGGAAATTGCTCTGGTAGCCGCGTCCGTGTTTCCTGTCGGTTCGAACGGTTGCCTTCGGCTCCGGGGTAGAGGTGACACAGACTTGGGAGGTGTGGCCGGTGGCCGGTTCAGATTGTGTAAAGTGATTTCAAGTGCTGTATCGAGGCTTTCGAAATCCGGTTCTGGGCTTGCTCTTGGGCTGGGCGGCAGAGGTGAAGGACTTCGTGGACCACGCGGACGGCTACCTGAAGGTCTCCGTGACGGTGTGTTTTCCGGCTGTTCATTTACTTCCATGAGTGACGTGGGCCAAAATAGATTTGTTGGTGTCGTCGACCGGTGGCTGACGACACTTCCCGAAGCCCGAGACGACGGCCGAAACGGCTCAGGTGGGTTATCTGTAGACTGGTTCAGCACATGCAAGAACGGTACATGCAAGAACAAAGAATAGGTAACAACCTTCATATACCGTATCTTCAACCGGTCCATCCCATGTAGGTTCCACTGACCCTTTCGAACGCTGATTTTCGCTATTGTGTCTCGCCAGTGCCAACCGCATGGTGAGGTCCCACTCTGACTCATCCATATCGCGTTTCTCTGGGCCAATCTCACAGGCATCGTATGCTTCATCGACAGCTGGGCTTTGCTCTCTCGAAAACGAGCTCGACACAGATCCCGATCGCGAAGTCCGGCGCTTGGGAGAGACATCTGGTTCGCTTCCTGATCCTTTTGGGGATCTACTCCGGCCGAGCAGTCGACGCGTTCTTGACTTTTGTCTTGACGATCGGGTACCATCGAGGGTCTCATCGTCCATGCTGGAAATGCTGGTGGCTGCGGTGAGCGTTGAAGTGGAGCGCTGCGAGAAGCGCGTGAAGCTCCCATCTGAGCTACTTTGGGCGGAAACGGACGAGCGTGAAGCGGAAGATTTGGATCGCCGCGAGCCATTGATGGATCCACCAAAGATGTCGCCGCGACCGCTTCCAGGGAAAGCGTTGAAGAGATTACGCGAGATAGCGTCTAACCCGAAGATTGCTACACGAGAGCGACCGCTAACCGTCGGTGTTGAAGGAACAGAGTTCTTTCCGGTGCGGAACTTAAACAGGCCGTATTGGTGAACTAAAGCACAGTCATGCTTACAGGCGAGATTCTAAGCACGAAAGACTTACTCGTATGGACCACTCGGTCAGAGACCCTACCAATCTGGACAATGTCCTCCTCATTTTCGTCATTGGGATCACTAGAAGTGACTTTGTAGCGCGCTAGAGCCCCAGCTATGGGTTGAACCCGGATTGATACGAAAGGTGTGCCGTCAACACCAAATGGTATAGGATCTGAGGTACCAAGTTCGTCAATGTGTAACACCACCTTCGTCTGTAACGGCTCAGTCAACCGAGTTTACTAGTGCAAAGTGACTCTCACCTTCCGCGGTTCCTGTAGGAACGCTGTCCTCTGGTAGACATTGAAATACGTCCGGGCGTACGTGGTGCGGCCACCTCGAGATTCGACCTCTCTTTCCCCAGAATGCAAAACTACCGATTTACCAGACCGCGCACGAATGTTCGCCTGGGAGAGCCAGAGGTTTTCCAGAAAACGGGCTTTGTGGGTTTCTGTTTGTTGTGGGTTGAAATTTGGTGGGTGAGGCGGAAACACCACAGACAAAGGTCTGAAAGGACGCCCGGACCACCTGTCGGTCTGATCCTGGGGAGGCTTCTCGAGGTAAAGGTGAAAATCTTTCGAAGGTCAGAAAGTAGTGTTGCTATGGAGAGGTGGGGGGACATACCAGCACCACCCACATCAGTGGCTACCACGTCCGTGAGGTCAACGACACCCTTGCAGCCCATCCCGCTCTTCTTGAGGCCCGACGGCACACCACTGCCCTTCGCAATTTTTTCCAGCTGGTCGAGCCCCGCCAAGACTTGGCCGCTCTTCTCGCCGATTCCGGGTCGCTTGACAATCATAAGCTTGTCGTCAAACAGAAATAGCGTACAATGTAGAGACTCAAGCGCAGACCCCCCGCTGCCCGATGGTGCTGAAGGAAGACCGTCGATGAATGTGTCTTCAACATCGATGTAGTCAATTAGGCGTCGTGAATGTGAGATCAAACCAGGTGGGAAACCGTCAATGGTTGTACGCAAGCAGAACATGACGCTGGCCCGCCTGGTCTCTTCGTCAACCTCCGCTTGAGCAATTTTGCTGGCGATCTCTACAGCTTCAACCAATTTTGCGCGTTGTGGGTCTCCGGGAGACATACGTTTGATCATCGTGTGGAGCATCAACGTATAACGTGGTATCCGTTGGACGGGGTCCATAAGAAGTTCGCGTAATCCAATTCGGTTCTTGGCGTCCGCAGAGGAATATTTAATTCGCTGCAGGGCGATGAGCACACCAATAGTAGAACACCACGACATCCTTACATCAACGAAAGCGGCAAAGCCTGACGATCTCCTGGACATTTCACGTTCGAAGATGGACTGGGCCTCTTCTCGCTTGACGTAATATTGCTTGTATTGCTCGAAGCCATGAAGGTCTTTGAAGTGGCGCAGGACGACGTCTCCAATATATCCTACAGTTCGAGGACCTTCGGGAGACACCATCTTTTCCAGATCGGCCAGCAGTGCCTCATTCACGGGTAGAAGGTTGTCGAGGTTGCCGAATAGAGTGTTCGCATCGTACAATGATATAATGGCTGTATCCTTGCTGCGAGCAAATGCCCGCAGAGGATCCGCATAATCATGTTTGAGAGTACGGAGGCGCTTGACGTAAGAACGCTCGGTGGCTACGAATTCGTTGAGAATATCTTCGATGGCAGATGGGCTAGCCGTTGGTTTCCTGTGAGAGTCGGCATTCTGGTGAAACGAAAGTCATCAGTTTGTGGCGGCGTTAAAAGATCGAAAACAAGGTGCGTGATGCCAACAGGATGATGGTACGAGTAGACGCGGAGATCACGCGACTCACAGCATCGTCGTCATCCCCTTCTAAAGACCCGGACTGCACCGTATCAGTGTCGGATTCTGAACCAAGCGGTTCGCCCAAAGATGCAAGGAGTTCTTGAACATCTGCGTAAAACGTTCAACATCGCAAGCCACTATATGAGCATGCTTGACGGACCTTCGCTGATTTCGTTTCCCCCTTCGCTTTCTACGACCACACCGCAGAAGAACACGCGTCTGGTGATTGAAGCCACCTTAGAAGGACCGGCTTGATCATCGCCTGAGGCCAGGGGCACCGCCTTCCTGGGAGAAGTACTCAAACCCATAGATTTAAAACGAAAATACGGAACAAATTAGCAAAAAGATCAATCCGACTTTTGTCCGAAGGAGAAATGAAGCGAAAAGTGGACTGCGGGGAGTCTGCCAGTGCGTGCGGTCAGAGTCGAACCTCGTTCCTGTTGACGTCTGTTTTGCTAAATCTCGCGTTTCGTTATCGGATCACGTGTCCGCGTTACCATCACGTGCCTGTCTCTGTCTCTTGTGCTCTCTCTGAGCGACCAATCGCTTCATCCGCTTTCTCTTCTCAACCACCCCAGATTGTGAATATGGAACGTGTCCCGGTTGGGAACCGTCTCTCCCATCCTCGCTTGATGCGTCTTCCTGAATTGCGTCAGGTATTGTATCGTGCTCCTTAGATGTACTGCCGTAACATATCGCAGTCATAAGCAACCTGAAAGTACCGGGCCAACGAACCACAGCAACGAACCTGGCCTCGGAATCGCCATCGTCTATGAAATCTTCCCTTAAATTCTCCTCTTCACTCGTGTCAGGTCCCAGCTGCCCTTCCATAGCTGCAAATTGTTGGGCGATTTCGAGAAGCTGGTCCCATTGTTGCGTTGCTGTCAACTCGACCTGCTCCAGGCTTTCGATATCGCTCGGCCTTCGACACTGAGGACATTTAATGTCTTCGCCGTCATTCAATTTTATCAGGCAACTGTCGCAGAAGATATGCTGGCATGGTAGGCTTTATACGCTGGGTCACTGGGATGATCGGGGAGTACGAACAATGTGATACTGACCTGGAACAGGTATACAACTCCAGTGTGTCTGCACATATCGGACATTCTTCTTCCTCACCCAACGAAGGGCTTGAAACTACTCGGTGAAATCGCTGTAGTAGCTGGATGTGATCGACGCATATGTTAATGAGTGACACGATTTGAGATTTGGCGGAACTACCTTTTTCATTTTGTACTCGAGATCGGGTACACCATGTAGACGTTCGTCTAGTAGTTCTTCAGCGTCCTGATGGGCTTCTTTCAGTCGAAGCTGCACATCTAAATGTTAACTCGATCTGTCGTGAAGTCAGGCTGAAACATCACTCGCCTGTCTTATCTTCTTACGATCCTGAGCACGGGCCTGATACTGGGGTCAGACTCGGAGTGCGGTGAACTCTTGTTTTCAGAGAAACTCGTCACCTTCTTCAACCGACGGACTTCAAGCCCCAACTCCTTCACCTTCATGGATAACAAGGAGTTGTTCTTCTTCCCTGACTTCGGTTGGATGGGCACATCCACCTCATTGTGCCAACGGTCTATTTCTTGTTGTAGTCGTCCGTTTTTACGAAGCAGATCTTCCTGAGCCTTTTTGAGATTATGAATCCCATTTTTCAGGGCGGTGAGATGGACCTAAAGGGCGTTTCTTGTTCCTCGGTGCCGCTAGACGGAAAGAGGTGTAGGGCAGACAAACCTGCAGGTCGTCATTTGGGTCACCCATGTCCAACAACTGGGATCCTGACCCTTCGCCCGATTCACCTAATCTTGCGTCGACCCTTGCTGATGGTGACTTTTTCGCATTGCTGCCGCTACGAGTAATTGGCATTGTGAACCGTGCCGTGAGTGGAGCGTGGCAGAACCAACATATTGGTGTTCTCTTGGCGCCTTAGATGGAATAAAGGACGACGTTTACTTCATCGGTTGTACGTCGCATTGTACGCTACGCGATATGACTCGATGGTTGAACCCGCTTCGTCTATGACATTTATCCGACGATAGCGACAGATACGCGGACACGAATTCACAGTATTCAACTACAGAACGATGTCGAACATCAATATCACCTTCCTGGGGACGGCATCCGCACAACCTTCCCGCACAAGGAACCACTCAGCACTCTCCCTTCGACTCAACGGAGACGTCTGGTTATTTGATTGTGGGGAAGGCACACAACGTCAAATTCAAAACAGCACAGTCAAGATGGGAAAAATTTCCAAGATTTTTATCACCCATACCCATGGTGTGTTATTATTGACTTCCACATGTACGCGGAAGTTCTCTGACCATAAATTAAAGGAGATCATATATTTGGCCTAGTACCACTACTCGCCAGTCGCCTCAACGGGGCAGGGGGGATGGTCGATCAAACGTTGGACCCAAGGGCATCTGGAGTACCCGACACGGAGGTGAGTCACCGTCAGATCATTGCAGTAGCGGTCCTCAGACAACCCTCAGCCCCTGGAGATATACGGCCCATCAGGTACTAGGGCATATGTGCGCACTGGACTGCGGTTCACGCACACACTCCTCAGTGGCCCCTACGTTGTGCATGAACTGAACTTTCCAAACGATCCACCTGATCCGCTCGCCTCCCTCTCCCACCACGCCACGGAGCTTCCTGGACGCGGCATCCAGCAGGTTGACGGTATTTGGCCCGATATCTACAAGGACGCGACCTTTTCCGTGTCGGCTGCACCAATCTTGCATTCCGTTCCTTCTGTCGGATACGTGATCATAGAAGCGGACGTACCAGGCAAGATTGATCCAAAGCAGTATATCCCTCACCTGAAACGCACAGGTACACCCATGTCGGTTATGCGCCAACTGCAGCAAGGGGAAACTGTCGTGCTCTCAGACGATACGATACTCCATGGCCCTTCAAAACGTCCTGGGCGAAAAATTGCGGTTCTTGGAGACACATGCGATCCAAGCCCTATTGCAGAGCTAGCTATGCGTGCGGACGTGTTAATACATGAAGCAACAAACGCGCACTTGCCAGGAATCGACCCAGAGACAAAGCCCAGCGATACATTCAGTATCGTTGAGGAGCGTTCAAAGTTACGGGGACATTCAACGCCCCAGATGGCGGCACTTTTCGCGGCACGCGTCAATGCTCGCAAGCTTGTCCTAAACCATTTCTCGTCAAGATACGCAGGAGATTACGATCCCACCACCCAGTACGGAGACCCACGGCCAGCGGCGAAGGAGACGATGGAGGCAATACAAGCGCTGGCGCAGTTGCATTTTGATGGTCCGGTCATATGTGCGAGAGACTTCATGGCCTTTGATGTGCAGCACAACCACGATGTTCAGTGAGGAACGCATGCTGCAAATAGATGATGGAAATTTAAAGTGACTAATCGTCTGGAGGATCGGAAAGTTCACTACTTTCATCGCTTGCCTCGCCTTCTTCGAGTTCTTCCCTGCGCAGCTTCTTCTTTCCACGTAACGGTTCGCGTTCCTCTGCCAGCTCACCCATCTCGATGTCATCGTCTGAGTTTGGAGGATCATGAATGACGATAGAGGGCGGCACTGAGCCTGCCGGATTGAAGTGTGAGGCGTGAGGGTTAAACAACGGGTGCAGAGTTTCGAGATGGGACAAATACGCGAGCCCTGTGATTCAGAGTAGTGGACAAGGGGACATCGTCCGAGGACTGACCATCTTTTTGATCCCTCTGACCCTCTTCAGCTTCGCCTTCTTCGGCTTCCTCTCCCTCCTCCCTTTCACTCTCTTCATTGGGTGCCACGAGAGCGGGCGATGATCGCGACACATCCGCCTCGCTGGTGACCGCCTCCGGGTCTGGGGTGCCGGGGTGAGATGGTTCTGCTTCGGTGTCTTTGGTCATAAGTCGTAATGAGCCGAGATCAGAGATGATGGACACAAGAGATGCCCTCTGTGATTGTAGATGACGGCTCTGAGCGTCCTGGTCTGCTCGAATCGCGGCCATGTCATTCTCGAGGAGTTGTATCGACCTAGGAAGGCGTCAACACGAGTGCGGAATCGCAGTAGGTTCGGATATCGCACCGCTCCAGCTCAGTGCGACTGGGAAGAGTATTGATCTTCTCAGCAAAAGTATCGTATTCGATTTTTCGCTTTCTTTCTACTTGGGCATGTTCCAAAGACGTTTTGAGTTGTTCAATTTGGCCCTTAAGTGAACCATGCTCATCCTCTTCACAGAAGAACCATTGCATTGAGCATTACAACCTCTGAGATGGTGTTGCCACCCACCTATCCGCTGTCTCTCCCTGTAATATTCCTCAACCTGTCGCGCCTCGGCTTCACACACCATCACGGCTTTCTTCAGCTGAAGGCTGAAAGAGGATAGCTCCAGCAAAAAGGCCTCCCGAGCATCTTCGACCGCCGAGCTCGATTGCTCAGAGCCAGGAGAGTCGACCGCTGAATAGGCAACTGTGGTATAGTTGACAAACTTTTTCAGCATGCGGCGGAGGGCGCGTTCGTCATTAGTGATTCGGGAAAGAATCATGCCATCTGACACCGGTCAGAAGGCGTTTCTATTCTTCGAAGACGCAAGAGAGCCGTACCTTCCTCGTCGGGCGGGAGGGGAACGATATTTGATACCATGGTGAACGACGGAGGAAAAGCCGAAGGCACGTGCACGTGGCCAAGCCCGTCTCCACGGTGCACGCCGTAGAAATACCGTCACCTATCGTAAGTTGTGCCCCCCCTTTCCCCTCAGCATTTGCGCCCACCCTTTAACCTTCTCTCATGTCGACTCAACCGCTCCTTCAGCGCACTGCCAACAAACGCATTGCCCTCCCCGTCCGCGTCGAACCAAAGGTTGCCTTTGCCAACGAGCGAACGTTCCTTTCATGGCTTCATTTCACTGTCATCCTCGGTGGTCTCGCTGTCGGTCTACTCAACTTTGGTGACAAGGCAAGTGCTTATCGGATGGTTTTGGCCCGGCTTTTTGTGTGATGGAAATGCTTAGACTGTACTCTTAGGTGGGCAAAATTAGCGCTGCAATGTTCTCTCTCGTCGGTCCGTGCACCTTTCACGCATGTAGTCGGGATCAGGATTAACAGCAGAAACAGCCGTCGGAATCATGGGCTATGCATTGTATACCTACCACTGGCGTGCGAACTCTATCCGCAAAGGCGGTAGGGGCCCGTACGATGACCGGCTGGGTCCCGTGAGTACTTTACGCCACCTGTGCCTCCGAATTTTTTTTAATCTCGAGGTTCTAGACACTCCTTTGCGCCGCCCTTCTGGGTTTGCTTCATTCAACCGTGCTCCGCAACCTCGTACTCATTCATCTCACAGTGTCCGTCATTGTCAACTTCATTCTCCGTTTCACGGAAGGAAATTAGCCTTCGTGGTTATCATCACGATCACGCGTTCAAGTCTGAGAGCTACGAGTATCTCAACCTTGTCTGAAAGCCCACGGCACACCTGATGGGATGGGGGAATTGTATTCGTAATTATTATTTCACATCAATATTGTATCCAGGGACTTTGTTCTCCCTTTTCTCCCG
>QFFA01002654.1:0-12695 GCA_003316565.1 Russula foetens | reverse complement strand
ACACTCATGAGGTGAGAATCGTGCTACGGGTACTCCGTGTTTCGCGCGCGTCATCTCGCCGCACCCGTCATCCATCGTTAACTCGCATGGCACCATCTCAACTTGGTCGGGTGTTGACGCGTCGGTGCACCTTCGCGTCGAATAGTACGCTGTGCATACGACAGACTTGATGGAATCCTGCGCTTGCCTCGGGGTAAGGGGTAAATAGCAGTGAGCCCTATGGAGTGGTCAGCTTTCAACCTTCAATGGACGGGCAGTCAAGGGACCAAGCAGACCGGGACTAGCGACCAGGCCCGGCCCATGGATTATTGCAACAACTTGCGCGAGATTCTGGCCAGTGGCCACACGAACGGGTGCTCATCGTATACTGTCCTGCCAGGCTGTATCATATCTCATTCTCACGCATCCATGCCTACTCTCTGATTCTTCCCCCGCATCTCATGTGCGCGGCTCGCTGTTAGTCGATACTGCTGCCTCTTCTTACGCATGGATGTTTATGTCCGACTCCGTCTTGTTTTCATCAGGCTCAGCCGGTCTCTATCAGGAGAGGCCGTGGGTCTTGTGTTTTCTCCAGTGTCGCTGGCCATAACGGAATCGTGTCTGGGTCGTGATTCTTTTCAATGTCACTGGTTCTCGCCGAACTCGTTGCTTGTTGTGCTGAGTACGCTCAAGTTAGTACCCCCCAAACGTGATCATGCGTGTGTTCATGGTTTATGGTATATTATCCCTTTCCCTCACAATTCAACCCGAGTAACGTTTCAGTGCCTAGCACTACGGATAATAGTTCCTGGTGGCGCCCCTGCTCATGCACCTTCGAGGCTAGTTTGGAGAGCAAACGTGGTTAACGACACGAATCAAATGACAGCGAGAAGTCATACCATATTTACTTAGCCTTGACGCCACCGAGAAGTGAACCGATGAGCGGAACACCGTCGAGGAGGCCCGTGCCTATGTTGGGTGTGATCAAGCTCATACTCAATGGGATGTAGACTCGAGCAGGACTTACCGCCGACGCCACTGAGGGGGCTGTCCCCACCGCCGGGGAGAACTATGTTGGGTGTGATCAAGCTCATACTTAATGGGACGTAGACTCGAGCAGGACTTACCACCGCCAGGAATAATGCCCGTTCCCCCGAGCTGGCGGGGCTCATTCGCTGGAGCAGCGAGAGAAAGGGAAGCGAGAGAAAGAGCGAGGATGGCCTTGATAAGCATCATTGTGTTCGCGGCAGAGTCAGGAGTGTAGAAGAGAGCGGGAAGACGACACTGTTGAAAGCAATGGAGGTGACTCTGCTTTTATCCTCCTCCAGGCGCCTCTCATGTCGAACAACGGAGCTTTCAAAGTAGTGTCAGACGGCGAGAGGCCTCCAACGAAACACTTCGTCGTTTGACGCGTACAGAAATTCGTCTCCCTTTCTTGAGTGGATCTGATCTGGATACGCCCTTAGGATGTGTGCCCGCGACATGTGACACAAAGAATTGAACGATGGATACAGTATGTGAGAGGGGTTGCGACATAATTCGCAAAATATTCTTGGAGCAGGCGAAGTGAAGTGAAGGAAAGTCTGCGATTGTCGCCTTGTCACCAATATCTCCATAACCCATAAGAGTAGACCACGTTCAGTTTCTGGCCATATGGAGGACAAACCGAACGTTTACGAGGCTGCGCAGATGCTGGACTCGGAGAGAGACGGTATAAACCTTGAAATCTGATTCGCCGGCTGTCACCACAGCAGTACCACTGCTTCGATTTGTGGTTGACATCGATCGGTTCAGAGTCCAACGGCTCAGTCGGGGATACTCGATTCTTACGCTTCTTCGCTCCCAACAACTGCTGACGGATGACGTTGGAACGGTCATTGATCGATATTGACCACGCGTTCCACGATTCCAGCTACCATGGCCATGCGTAACATACTACAGACTTGAAGAAAGGCAGTAATTGCCTTACATGATCGATTGTGATCTCTCTTAGAGAAGTTGACACACCTGGTTTGGCTCCAACGTTTCTTTTTCTCTGCGTGATCTCTATCTTGTGTGATACAAGAATATACTCCAAGCACTGTGTCCATCGCTTAGGACTCGCTGGCAGGCTTCCGAGTCATGCACTGGCTAACCGAGAGGTGTTTTGCAATACCCGGTATCACCGCGTGAATGTACGGAACATGTAGGTTTGCTGAATTTCATGGTCGGTACAGTATCCTCAGGTTGTCGGCTTCCATGATATCTAGTACGGCAAGCTTGATATTTGGCTTGGAAATTTGGCCCATTCTTCCTGTTGTTAGGAAGATTAACTATACAAACTGGTTTAGAACCTTGTCAAGCAACATGATGATCGGGTAGGAAAAGACATTTACTGCAAACGAAGCAAATGATTGTGCTTCTGAGAGCGGGAAGGCATAGAACATTGATTTGGTCCTCATGCGTACTAGTGCCATGGGTGTGTGGGCCCGGATACCACGGTAAATCCGAGTCGTTGAATCGCTCCGAGTCCCCTAGTAACGTACACCGCCTGCATGGTGAAATGGAATAAAGGCTCTCGTGACAAAAGCACACTTCCTTATGCAGGGGCCGACTCATGCTTCAATGATTAAATACGTTACCTCCCCGATTAGTCCTGATAAAGGCGCAAGAACGGTGCCGGTGAAAGGAGAGAAATATCCCTATTCGCCTCTCGGTATTTTGGCACTGTAAATATTATGTCTGAAACTGCACTCTTCGGTTCTTCTGGCACCGACGAGCAGGGAGGGATGTCTCGTTGTCAACTCGAAGGGGCGGAAGCACATGGCTATGTGACAGATTCATATTGATGCCGTACAGCTTCACGTCAGCAGAAGCGCCTCAATCAATCTTGAAAGCAGCTAAAAGCCGACTCTAGCCGACATTCGGTGCACATTGCTTTCCGGAACATCACGGTCGCCTTGCAATTGCTCTTGTTTTGTTTCTGAACTTTCCCATGGTCTTGGGCTGTGCGTAGTTGTAGACGGGAAAAATGTGACAGATGCTCGTCTTGAGGAATGCTCCAGTCATGCGTGCTTCTGCACCACAACCGCTAGTGGTAGTAAAAGATAAGGCCCTAAATGCTGTTATGTCGCATTCAAACTCGTGCGGATTCCAAACCGGGGCACACACAAACCTCAATACATCCATGTCCCCCAGTTCCTCCTAGTTATTGCGCTCCAAGATCACTCTCAGATGCCCGGCCTCCCGCTGGCGGCTCCTACTCAGGCTCCACCTCGGGCGCGTCCAATAATATCGTTGCCAGTGTGCGCACCTCCCTGCAGACAAGAGCAATTGTTGGGCCCAGCACGAAGGCCTTATGGTGTATATGGGCACACTAGGGTAGGAGCGCGGCATACAGGTGCTTCGTACACAGTGACGATGGCCGCATCCGCTGCGGTGAGCTTTGGCAGAGCGAGCACCGAGAATTCATTGCCTTGCGCTGTATGCAGCGCCGCGAGTGACACTGGCGTGCGAACTCGAATGCGCACAGGTGCGGGTAGTTTCCAGTCAAGGAGCATCGGGGCAAACGGGTGCTCTTGTATCGGGCAGAGCGGGTTGGTTAGGGACCTGGAGGGACGGAAGGAGGGAAAGTTGGAAAAGGGTAGCGCGCATAGGGAGAGGTGGTAGAGAGATAGAGAGATAGAGAAATTTTCCAACAGTGATATGTCGTTAGATCGGTTTGTGGTTTGTGAGATGACGGGCTGCGGCGCCACACAGAATGTGCATTTCCTCGTGCCCGAGGACGAGAAAATGGCTTGTTATCACCTTCGAACGTGAGTTATGTCTAAGTCATGTGCTTCCAGGACGCGAGGAAACTGCATGAGTGAAAGAGAAGGCTAGAGGCGGCCTCTTTGTTTAGAGACCAGTGTCATGCTGAACGCTAAAAATAAGAATAACATAGAAGATGCAGAGTATCAGTGAGAGAATTTGGGCTTATTGACAGGATAGTGCTACAATACCAGCTTCTCGATGATGCGGCGCGGGTCATTCCCGACCGTGCTCGCTGCACCAGCGTGTCTTTGGCAAATATTTTCCTCCGAGAGGCGTACAATTGAAGGCCAAATGCCAGGTTAGGCTGACCCACGCCCTTTAATCAATTCGCCTCTGTACTAGAAGGATGTTAATTAAGCGCGGGAAATCGTTTGGTCGTCCCACGGCTCTGCTTGTGTGCCCGTCCTCCCGTTGTGCACGTGATATAGCAGTTCTGGTCCGGCCCGGAAACCCAAAGTAGAAAGTGAAGGTTAGAGTTTGCCTCGCCTCGGCAGATTCCGCTGATCGTAGCACCCCGGGGCCATTCATACCAGTAGTACGCCCTAATCATTGTGTATACTCGGCGTCCCAAAAGGTCACATCCGGTACGTCTTGTATGCACGTCTAACCTCCTTGAATTTTCCAGAACGCGCCAGCCTAAGAGCACTGGCAGGAGGCGCCGTAAAGATGAAATACGAAGGCCTCTCAAATTTCGCTCACTCATTCAGGCAATGCCTAAAATAGAGATCGTATTTTATTGGCTGCTTTTTCACCCCTGGTGACTTCTCGCTTAGTTGACTTGTTGCGTGCTATTGGAGCGAGGAAGTGCCGGTTTTGGTGACATATCCGCGATCTCCTCGTTCAGAGAGGCTCCTTGAACGACACAGCCCGCAAGTACCTCAGCGGGAAAGTAAGAATTCGGCCCTTTGGCACCAGAAATTCAGTTTATATGGCGCCCAGCAACCCCTGTTACCTGCTCATTGAAGTTGTCACGACGTACTCACGATTCCCCCACTTGACGGCTTATTCCAGGTACTGTCAGTGCAATGTTTTCTGTTCCAGGGTTCACCTTAAATGCTCACATCAACGCATGTTGTCTTAGTATATAAAATCCGGTGCTATCCTTCGTCGACCCTGGTGTCCTTTACCTCAGACTCTCACTTCATACGTGTGTTGTACATCTCACCGTGCTCCCGGTCTCCCCCTCGATTTTTTTTTTCTCGTGTTTGTCGAAATCTGCGCAGGTGCTGCTGTTTCGCCATGTCATTTGCTCTACTGAGCCGATTCGAGCGGCTGGTGTCATGCTATATCCTTCTAAGGGGCTGCGTGGAAAGGAACTTGCGAGGGCACGTGGTGTAACACTAGACCCTGAACGTTCACGGCCACACACAAGTTGTAGAGCGAGCGCGAGGACGATTCACTGCTCTCAGCGTTCCATCTTCTATTCACTTTCATTTCAAGAAACCTGTCTTTTACCATATTCGGTAATCTCTTTCCTACTCTCCCACTCCACTTTTTCGTTCTGACAACCGAACGCTCTGAATTATTACCTCGCTTGCATGCACTGCGTAACAACAGCGAGAATGGACCAAACTTCTGAGCAATGTTATGACCCGTCGTAGGTCGTAAGACCCTCAAGGTAACGCGTTTAGGACATCGAATTACCGTGGGAATTCTTTGACCCGGGTTCCCCATCCCGTGCAAGAATACTGACCTTTGTTTCGCCTAGTACAAATTGATGCCAGTGACGCTGCTCTTCCCTACATTTGGGTAGCCGATAAACCCAACTGAGATCTGCCTTTCGTCCGAATATTATTGGAAAAATAGTTGCAGCAACTGGATGAGCGAACCCTTGCTGAACGAATGATTTGGCGAAGCATGGAATGCAATTGTCGGACACTGCAGAGTGAGATGTTGAATATATCGTGCCTTCCCACAGGTCAGACGTCTCGTAATGCATGACAGATGCCAACGGGAAAATAGCATACTGTAACCTAATTCGGTGCGAGATCGCACTTGTTAATCACAAGTACAACCTGCTTGATCATGATGCGCCTTTTCCTTTTGGATGTATTCCAGAACGCTCTCGCAGAACGTGGCAAGCGTATCCCACGCATCCAATATGTGTAAAATCACGTCCGACGAGTCGATGAGTCGATGATATTGTACAGCTCGCCACGTATTCGCGGCCGCGACGCGCCCTTCGCGTACATCAGCTCGATGTAGCCGGCATGTGTCTGCTCCATCGCTGCGGGCGTAGAGCCCTCAGCAAGTTCCACGGTCGCCTTTGTTTTTGTAGCTTCTTCCGCAGCGGGCGCACCGAGGTACGCGAACGGGCTAGCATCGATGCGCGGGCGCTTTGATTGGGCCTTGAGACCGGAACTATAGGCGAATGGCCCCGTCTCGACTATATGAGAACGCTGCGCTCAGTTTGGTTTAAAGATACAAGATATATTGAGGTGGGCCTATACGAACCTGGCGAAAGGAAAGTGGGAGTTCGCGGCATCGTCGATGAGTTGCATGGGAAGCTTTGTTGCGTCGCAAGGATCATGCTGCATTGTCTGCAAGCTCGTTTAGAAGTTATCCAGTCCTGTTTGCGAGATGACCCGAGTGTTACTGCAAAGTAAAAAAAAAAAGGTAAAAGGCATGTGCTGGCCATGAAAGAAGTTGTCGAACACATCAGAGGTCGATGATGACAAATGAGAGGCGCGTACTGAACGTACTGAACCACCGTCGATCCGGTCGCACCTTTCCCAGAATCATGATCTTGCCCTCTCCCTTCTAAATGCTGCCTTGATGATTATTTTCCCGTCTCACGACCTTGCCACTGGTGAGCATCTTGAGTCACTTGACTTGTTTGGCATTGCGGTATCATGATGGCACGCACCCAGAGCCTGTCCTCAGATCCAAAAGCAAGATTATCTACATCAGCACTCTCTACAAAAGTTGTGTGAGGTGTTCAAGTTGACATCGGCCGTCAACGAAATTCTTCCTATTGCCTGTATAAGACATGCCATCCCTACGCCTTTCGCACTCGCAATACCAGTTGGACATCCGTTGTTTAATTTACGTCCGAGTCACCGACTCACTGTACTCACTGATTATGCGAATGTCGGAAGGGCATCTGCCAAGATGGCCAAATCGGCCCAAGAATAGCCCCCCTATTGTACAGATCATCAGCAAAAACATCATTTGGCTTTTCACAGGTAATCACAGCCTACTGCATCTTGGCAACTTTTGTTATGACCTGCTTATAAGCTCGTGTTTTAAATAGGACCCATGGTGGCCTGTCCTATCTTATTATGTGTTATTACCGCTTTTTTCTGTCCCGAGACATCTTATTTTGCCGTACCAAAGTGACAGACTGTACTACCTCCAAGGTGATAAGGGTACCAAGGTAATTCTTTCCCTCACTTGTGTCGACTTTTGCTGTGCCATGCCAAGGTTTGAAAAGCCCAATGACTTTTTCCTGTTGCTTACATTGGAGTCATGCATGCACAGGAGTCGAGGCCGGTTCGGCACGAAATGCGGTGTACTTTCAAGGTTACTTCTTGAACGCTTGTGAGTGTAGCCGCTATATTATGAGTATTAAACCGCATCGGTAGCGATGCAGACGCAGAGAGAGGAACATTCAATATTCGCCCAACCAACTCCAGGATCGTCGGCAAGTCAACGCTATGACAATCTACGATTGGCCCGGACATGACGGATGCGAGGAACGTTGCGATCAAGGAAGCATTGGTAAATAGCACAACATCAATCTTCCATGAGACCCATATTCGGATAATCTCATGTCTATTAAGAGATTGAGAGATGAACGTGAGTTCTAGCTTTTTTTTTCTCGCATGCGCTCGCGCCACGAAGAGACCATGAACCGAAACGTAATATATTCGGCCAACTACTACTACAATGTGACTCCGCGAACTACAGGGTGGCGGCTTAACCAAATCCACGAACACTCGACAATCAAGACGATTTTTATTCCACTCATTTTATTGCTCACAGTATGCTCAGGACCAATGGTTTATCGTCCATCTACTTCCCACAGAGCTGTCATTCACGTATCCAAACTCAATCATTGTTTCACTTGATGGCTTTCGTTCAAGCAACCTGCATTCAATTGAACCATCGGGCCGAATACCCTAACCTAAACTAGTAGCTAATCTCATTACCAAACTTCCAAGCAACACCAATCTCACTATGGGTGTCGTGGATGCCGATACATGGAAGGTGTCGTGCTGCTCGTGCAAGGTAAAATAATGACGTAGAGAAGCATCGGGAACGACCACATGGTAACTGGCATTAATGGTAAGACTTGAAGAATAATTGCTCATGAACGGAGACTCAATCAATGGCGCATGCCTCGTGCTACCCTGAACGTTTAACATTGTAGGAATCACGGAGCTCTGAACATCAGCCATTCTGTCTCAGCGGTTGCAGTGAACACTGGCAGGGAAGTGGTCCCGAACGACTACGACAACAGAATCGAAGCACGTCCCATTCTTTGCTCCTCCTGTCAGTGCAAGCGTTGGGCTGTTTCTCACGCATCCGTGAACAACTTTGAACGTGCCTAGCTTCCTCTTGGGCGATCACCATTCGGGGAACCTGAAAATATTGGCGACATCTACACCACAGCTTTTCCTTCACTTGACCTGCAACTGGTCTCTTTTTTTACAAGTTGTCGTAACTCCTCCCGACTGGATGAATTATCCATGGAGCAGAAGTTCAACTGCGTAAATTGAACTCTCTATGTCATAGACATGTTTCCGAACGATTTTACGTTCAAACATGCCGAGAAACGGAGCCGAATCATCGTCGAAAAGATCGAATTGCCTTACGCCAGCATGTATCATTTGATATTCCTTTGAATGTGACTCGGGTGCTACGTTGTCATGTGCAAGAGATATCCGAAGTATAAAGCAGGGCCACCTCCCCACCACCTCCCAACAGTGTCGTCCTCTCTTCTACGCTCTGACTTACCAGTAACACAATGATGTTCACCAAACCCATCCTCGTCCTCTCTCTCGCTGCCCTCGCTCTCGCCGCTCCACACATCCAGCCTCGTCAGGTAGGCAGTGGTACAGGCAGTACGTCCCGCTCGAGTCCACGCCCATTTGCTAAAGCTTGAATGAATTCAACCTAGGCGTCCTTGGCGATATCGTAGACAATACCCGTCTAGTTCTTGGCGATGTCGTAACCAGTACCGATGAAATTATTAACGACGTCCTCGGTGGCTCGCTTCTTGGTGGTGCATGAGGTATTACTCCTCCTTAACATTCAATATTGGTGCCGCTAATATCTTTACCCTTGAAACTCCAGCATCAGATAACCGTGATTTGGAGCGCTGCTAAGGCACAAATATATGTTGTGTTGGAGATTAGAATGTTAATGGAGACGGACTCCGTGAGGAGCGTTACTCAATGAATGGAGAGTGAAACCATGCGGAGTCCAAGTGATGACGTTTGAAGTATGACGTGAGCGTAGCAAGCAGCGAAGTGAGCAAGAACCAGGTAATATTGCCGCCTTTCTGTGCCAGTGGCAGTGGCGTGGTGCTGCGGCTGAATTGAATGCAAGTATTGCCAGTGGCATGTGGTCTGGCACTGGTCTGACGCACGTCCCCCACGACGACTTCAATTAGAGATTTGCCAAGCCCAACGACAAGACATTGTAGGTTTGAACTTTTGAACTATACGTCCACGCCAGAATAGAGCTCGTCATGTTAACTAACAAGGACGCCCGAGATTCTATGGCTGAGCATGGATGTATAGAACTGACAACTCATATATGAGGGACAGCCGCGTCATCATCAGGTTCAAAAACGCGCCAAAAGGTTTCAAGGTGTCCATGGGCGGTAAAGCAGTGCGCGGCACCACATGCCGCCTTCAACGACCACAGTGTTTTGACAGCTGCATACAATTGCACCTGACCGTCTTTTCGTTCCTTCACGAGTCTGTCATCGTTGGATTCAAATCTGTTACTTCTAAGTCAAGCCGGATCTGCAATGCTTGGCAGCTTGGGGGATTTGCCAGTGCAAAATAGCAAAGTTTGTAAGTGGTTAGTTAGCTCCGTGGAGATGCCTGCTCGAATGGGTTTCGAGTTCATATTCAACAAAGAAAGAGAAGAACTCGGATCGGACTGATTGCCTCAGCCACCAATAGCAACAAACAACAACTCCCACGTGGTTTTCGGAGACCTACATGAATGTACACCCCTTTGCTGGCAGCAACGCCTCGTGTGACACGCACGATCATTGGCTACCATGAAACATAAGGACCCCCAAGTTGACAAGGAAACATCTACAAAACTCGAGGTAACAGTCACACCCTTTTCTCAAGGTTCTTAACACTCACCCCTCTAGGACTTTCGTAAATCCGTGGACGCTGATGCGGAGGACGTGATATTCCGCATCTTTCCCGGCAAGGTAAATCGGCATTTCATCTCCGAATTGCACCGTTATTCAGCCCTGTTCTCCCAATTCCAGATCCTGTAGGGTCCTGCCATGCCTCGGCTGTCCTTTTTTGTTGATACGGTTCATTCAGGGAGCTTCAAAGACTTATCAAGTCAACGTCATCACCGTCATCACCTTTCCATCAGTCACACATTGCAGGGTCGACAGACGTGACTGTCCACCCACCTCCCAACGCCCCTAACTCAACTGAGGAGACTGACAAGAAGAAGCGGAAGCGTGAAGTCGGGGAGAACAATGACCACGTTTTAAGTGATACACAGCATGCCCGGTTCCCTAATTTGTTTCGCGCAAATAAGCACCTGGCAACAGTGCACGAGACGCTTAAGAGTGAGTGTGAACAACTAATCGAACTCACGGTCAGTTCTGTTCTTCTTGTACCGGTGCACTTCTCCACCTTTGCTTCGTCCAGGACAAAGTTAAGCTGTGGATAAACCTGACAATGCCTAAGTATGTTCCCCTTCCTTTCTGTTTGTCGGTCCTGGATCCCTAACACCTAATATAGAATTGAGGAGTATGTGTATCTTCCTCCTGCGATCAAATTTCTTACAATCAAGTCGCCAGTGGTGACAACTTCGGTACGTCAATATGTTTATTTCGCACGTAACCAGGCGCCGCTAACAACATTTTCGGAAGGTGTACAAATTCAAGAAGGTAGAACATCTGAACTCTTCTGATCGATCAATGTTTTTGACGTCCTCTCAGAAGTCTTAAGTGAGCTGCACCGTTCTCAAGAGAGCGGCTACAACATACGGGACGGCGTCCGGCAACACCATTTGAACAGGGCAAAGGTCTGCTCGAAAATCATCAAATATCCTCACTTGGAGGACTATGCCGTACGCATTCCGTGTTCATGCTGATCTAGGACTCACGCTGTCGCAGTTGGCGTTGAAAGAGCACGATGACAAACAGCTGTACATTGCCAGACAGAACCTCTCCGACTTGCGTAACGTGTACGCCGTCATGACAGACATACTGCATAAAAATATTACCAAGGTGCGACTGTCCCTCCTTTTCCTCATGTAATTAGGCACCCGCAACTGAAACTCCTTCCTAGATCCGTTCACCAAAAGGTAATAATGGCATCGGCCTGTATTAACCTTTTTTTGGCATATGCTCCTCGTCATATCGTACTTGGCGACAGCTCGCCATCCACGCTATCTAATTCAATACAGCATCCCGGATACGCCGATTCATTATACGGAGATCGTTTTAAATATGTTAAACCCGTCTCGTGCTGTGCTGATAATTGTACCTGGAATCTGAGGGTGCCAATGGACTTCTTTTACTTCATTCTGTCCCTGATGGACGAATAGCAACTGAGGTGGAACGTCCTGTCCATTCTCAGGAGTGTCATCCACCGCACCCGTCTCCTCGTCATCCTGCTCGACTGCGAGATCCCAAAGCGTCACTTGATCATCCGCTCCGGACGCCGCAAAGGCCGAATCCTCCGTAGGGTGCCATTCGACAGATGTGATG
Organism: Russula foetens; assembly: GCA_003316565.1. Taxonomy (NCBI): domain Eukaryota; kingdom Fungi; phylum Basidiomycota; class Agaricomycetes; order Russulales; family Russulaceae; genus Russula; species Russula foetens. The sequence continues at coordinate 1,000 of QFFA01002654.1, read as the reverse complement.
GGTGCTCGATGCCACGTGAAGGATGCGACAGGTGTAGGATCAGGCGCCGTGGTTCTGGTTATTTAAAACGAAGAAGTTAGCTAAGGTCGGCTGGTAAATGCCCCCGCTACTCACCCGCGCTTCTTCACGTTTCTTAAATCCCATATCTTGATCCCACCTTCATCGCCGCCACTGAGAAGCAGATATGCCGTACTCCGATTCCAACTGATCACGTTAACGTCGCTGCTATGCGCCTTTTCGATGCCCGCGACATTTTGTCTCCCTTTACTCCGTACGTCCCACATGCGCACGCTCTGGTCCGCTGAACACGATGCAAAGACGGTTGCCTCGCTCGGGCTCCACTGTATATCTTCAACGCTCGAGGTGTGCGACGTAAAAGGTGTTTTCTGCGTGGTGAACCCCGTGGGCGTGCTCGTCGTCAGGTAGATCTTTGAATGAACGTCGCCAGTGAGTAGCCGCAGCGCACCGGTGTCCGATGCAGCCCAGTCCATCGCGAAGCCCTCTGCACCACCGTGGGCATCGATGGAGTATCTCGGGGTCTCCGTGCGACCCTTGTCGACAACTGCGCTAGGAGTGTCGAGCGCATGAATGAGCGGGTGCACGTCCCAGACATGCACTTCGCCTGTCTCGGCCCAGGTCGCGACATAATAGGGTGCCGTTGGTGGGGGGAGTGGCTGCCCGGTAGGGAGAGGTTGTGCGCGCACGCGATTTACGCCGCCAAAATGTGGTACGGTGCGATATTCGAGGATGGCGTCTTCGTCCAAATTGTCACCGTCATCGTCATTGTCGTCGTCATCGTCGTCGCTCTCTGGCAATGTAAGCACTGTGACGGGCCAAAGAGAAACAAACAGAGGAAGTACCTGCTCCGTCTTTTTGCGTTTTATGCAGCTGCGTCATCTTGAATACCGTCAGCTTGTTATTCTTTGCCACGTCAGCCTGCGTTCCTGCGACGATGTACGCGCTCGCGGGGAAGCGCTGTCGCTGATCGCCTTGGTCATCG
>QFFA01002649.1:0-13002 GCA_003316565.1 Russula foetens | reverse complement strand
CTGGGGTATAGCATCTTCGAAGGGTACACGAGGATCGCTTGACGAAGACACGCATTCATTAATTGGGACATATTCATCAGGTATGCCGAAGAAAACTCACGTCTCATCAGACCCGCGATTCCATAGCCAAGGAATTGAGTTGCGGTAAGGAGAATCATAGGTGCCAACCCTTTCGGCAGGATTTCGTAGAATAGTGCTTGGGCTGCAAAAACCTCTGTCGCCATTGCGACATTTGCGGCCGAACTTGCCATCACGATTATGAACGCGTTCTCTTTCTTGTTAAAAGGGCCCTTCAAAGCAAAGTATTTGTGAGAAGTATAATGACAGGGTGAGAAATACGTACTGGGTTCAGATAGCGCAACCATCCAAAGCGCGGTACGACAGCTTCCATTGCTATTCCAATGATGTAGCTGATGATACCAAGGACCAAGGTGGAGATGACGATCGATTGCTTTCCACAATATTAATGAACCGGGGTCCACAGTCGCAGCAAGCTCGACGGGTGTACTCACCGGTTTGAAGTAGTAAATTTCCGCTGTCGAGAAACATTGAGTGAACAGGTCGAGTGCTCCAGTCAAGTACTTACCGAGGGCGCCCGCAAATGCTGAAAGGCAAATGCCAATAACAAACGCGCGGAGCGTCCATGGACTCAACGATGGATCATCATCGACTGAAAGGACGTGCGTAACGATGTCTCGCTCATCTTGGAGTACTTTGTTGCTATCATAATCGTCCGTCACTTCTACCACTGTCTCGGAGACGTGTTTCTCGTCTGGAGACACATGAGGGGCGTCCTGTTTCTCTTTGGGGAGAGACGGCTGGCCTTCGAGGTAGGAGTCCATCGCATTCAGAGTCCTTTCACGATGGCTCTATAGCTCATTTTATACAGTTGGCCCTCCGCATGCTCCACACACCAAAAGGGAACGTAAAAAAAGGGAGAGGAGGGACCCGCGGACATTCCTCGAAGCTTCGTTTGTAGGGATAATGGTATCTCCAAGTTTTTAGAAGTTGTAGAAATATAAGGTTTCCGTCGGGAACGATGGGTAGATTATGCGGCGTGTCGCTTTCTTGGCTGAAGAAGTATAACGACACGTTGGGATACCAGGCGAGACATTGGTAGCAGAGCGGCCGTTTAGCCAGCCGAAAGAGTACATGCAGTAGGGTTAGGGTGATTCGTCGGGGAAAGTTAGTTGGTTGTGAGGCCACGTGGCAAGATTCCCACATTCAATATTTTTTGTGTCTGTCGTCGCGTCGCCGTCGTCGTCGTCGTCGGGAGACTTTGCGGCATTTCGAGAAAGGCCACAAGAGAGTGAACCGATCTTTCTATGACATGTCAACATGCCAATGGCTCTTTCCCTCTCAAATGACGTTCCTCTATCCTCAACTCCTTCCCACTCGACTTCCTCCCTCGAACCACTTCCTTCCACGACAACCTCCGAAACTGACTCTATCAGACCCAAATCTGAACGCCGTGTGTCGCTCGGTGTGCTCGAGTCGGCCAAATTCAGACTATCACACGACGTGCGTTGGCCCGTGGCATCCTCGCTGGCCTCCCTTCTATCCCCTTCCGTACCTAACACGTGTTGGACGCACGCTTTTTTTCGCAGTTTGCACGTCTCGTCAGGTCATCCAGCTCTGTTTCTTCAAAATCAACTCACACAGGAAGGACCGTCGTGAGTTCATCTCCTTCTATCGCCCTTGAAACGTGTCTTTTTGATGCAGTTCGCTGAACCCCCTCCTTCGGCCTCGCCCCACAGAGCACACACGGCTCGCGCGCGTTGGCCTCAGACTATGAGAACGAGCCTCCCACAGGTCCATCCCATCAACCAGTCGACCTCGACCACCACCACATGCCCCCCCTCTTCGTTGACCCAACTCCTGAATCGCTCCCCCGTCGTGCCAAGGTGAGTTCATTCGACTTGGCCCCAACGACCCTTGTTTGCTGAGACACTCTCATTTCTCAAGTTCTATGGCTTTTTCTCGCAGCCCTCATCACTCACCCGCTCGCGCTCCAAGGCCGAGTCCCGCCCTTCCGACTCGGCTTCGAACGAGGGCCCCGACCCGCTGAACGCTACCACCATCACCATTGGCTCCACCTCTGGTACTTCCGACTCTCATATTGCCCCAGTTCCCACGTTCAATTCTCCGACATCACGCCCCTTCTCTCCCTCCCGACCACTCTCCGACAACACGACGACGACAGGCGAAACCGTGACACCAAGCAATGTGCACACACGCACGTCCCGTGCTAATAGATCACACCGTACGCAGTCGAAATCACAACACTTGATCAATGACTCGGGTATCAATGTTAATGAATCATTGATCGCTTACGATCCCCGCATGCCCCCTCCCCCAGTCCCCGTTGCGGCCTCTTCAGCGCAACCAACCTCAACCAAAGAGAAGCGTCGTTCTAAACCACTCTTCGGTCTCGCTGTCCCACCCTGGTCCCGGCCGACCTCGCCGAGGAATGAGGACATTCATGCTCTTTCCCTTCCTCCACAGAGTCTTCCAAGTCGCCCATCTAGAGTGTCGAAGATCGAGGGCTGGTTTAAAATCGGTGCGTTGAATCTCGTTCTCACGAGGTACTTCTTGTCCCTTATCCCTGAGCCGACTTTGTGCTATTTTTGTTGCAGGCCCGTCATCCGTAGCTGCATCGTCCCGTCCACCAATTGCCGCCCCACGACCGCGCCGACCCATGGCACCCCCGCCGATCCCTGCGGATGGCCCTGAAGCCGGCATGCGCCCACAGTCGACCCCACCTCGCATCCATGCCTCCCGCGAACTAGAATCTTCCGATTCTGAGCGTGATGGCCGATGCTCACCACTGATGGGACTTTTTACCGGTGGCAGAGGGAGAGCCAAACAGCGTACCCGTACACACGACCACCATGATACTAGCTCTGGAAGGCCTGTCGTTGGTGCGCCGGTCACTCGGACCCGCACGGCGTCGCGCGAAGGTCCAAATGCACCTAAGGGTACTGGAGGAGCACGACTACAAAGTTCAGAGTTTGAGCGCAGTGGAGATGCGAGGCACAGTACAAGCCATAATGCGCCCCGACGCGTCGCCTCACCACATGCCAATGGTAGCGGACACACCCAGTCTCATACGCATCACAACCGCGGGCATGCACGTAAGCATTCACATGGGCAAGACGCGCATTCCCATACGCGCATTCATGCACGCTCACGGAGCCACGCTCATCCCGCACGCTCCCTCACGCACCCTCAACCGAGTCTTGGCTCAGGGTACATGGCTGAGTGAAGCGGGCTCACTTGGAGGGCGTCGACAACTCAGACATATGGCACATTGACTCTGATGGCTATGAAGGGGTGAACATATCACTGGTGATGTTCGTTCAACAACTCTATTTCCTCATGTGCTTGTTCTCACATTTGTTATTGCACCACCCATCGCTTCCGGACGTCAAACCTACAACTCATATGTGATGTGAAACTCCCTCAAATGTATGTGACCAGACGCTCCCAACACCATGCGAAGACTTCAAATACCTCCTCACTTGCGTGGACGAAGAATCAAGAGAAGCCTTCGTCGACAACCCCTGGCAGGGAACCGAAGTCACGCAGCAACTCAAGACATTTGTAACCGGGACTGAACTCGAGTCCAAGCAACATGTCAGCGGCCTCTGCCTCGATGGAGCGGGTGAAAGCATCGTCAGCAAGATGCAGCAGCAGCTCAAGCTCAAGGACCGAGCCTTGGACAGTATCACACCGGAGGGGGATTGGAGGAGGGCCTTTATTCACGTCCCAGGTCCCAACGAGGCAAGTTGTCCCTATGCTTGCTCATGTTCAACTTCCTCAACATCCCAGGGTCGCACGATATCATATTCGACGAGGTGGGGGCCAACATCACGCTCCGAGCGCATCACTATCGAACACAACAGCGCGCCCAGCAGCGCTGCTTCTTTCACTCCACAAACGCAGCCCTGGTAGCTACACCCACACAGTACCTCACTCGGGAAACGGACTCGGAGGAAACGAGATACGGGCCTGAGGAGCTCCACATCCGCTCAACCTCGTTTATGAGGACAGTCTATTCTGTATCGACGTGAGTGCTACACCTTTATGAGCTCAGATGCAATCGATGTTGCCACCTCTTTAGATAGGACAGCGAGAGACGGAAGCCGAAGCACTGCCCATCATGGGTGGTGGCCAAATTCAAGGCCCGCTGGTGCAATCCACACACAGGGCGACGACTTTGCTTCCTCTTCCACCACGACTCTGTAGTAGCCAGCTGCCTGACCGCTACTATTTACTGACCATCTTTGCAATAACCAGGGCCTTCCAGGTTATTCTTGGTTAATTCATACATCCCTTTCTTACACTATCATCCATGCACCGGTCCTCCCTGGCACAATCAGCCCGCGGGACTCCCGGTCGTGCACGCACGGCGCTCACCGATGCTGCCATGCCCCTCGCCAGCCCCCTCGGCGTTCATTCTCGAAGGATATCAAAGAGGACATGGCTGCTGGTCCATCAACCAAAAACCCTACATTCGCCGCTCCGCCGAAGGTTCGAACTCTAGGTGAAGTAAAACTCAACTCCCCGATCTGGTACAACACCGGGGACAAGATTGAACAGTGGCTTAACGCGCTACTCTGTCTCGACGCAATGCAGAGTAAGCCACGATGGCGATTCAAAGAAGGGTCTGGACATATTACAATACCATTGAACAATCACAGCACTTATTGGTACCTCATAGTAGTACTACTGTAGCATAGCCAAAAGTCATTTCAATAATTTCATGCATTTGTTGGGCAATTGTTTCAGAATTATTGAAAATTTATTCAAACATTATTGTGTGATTAGCTTGAATTATTGGTGATAATTTGGCGATAATTTGGTGATAAAGGCAGGTTAATTATGGGGGGTAAGTAAACGAGCGATAATGATAAATTTCTGGTGGCGTAGCAAAATTATCAGTAAGCTACGTTAAATTACAGTAGTAGGTTTTCCCTGATGGGTGTTCTTGTGACTGTTGCTGCTGGTGCTGGTGTCGGTTCTGGTGTCGAGATGCTGGGTGATTTCGGCAATGTCGGCGCTGTTGTCATTGCGGCTGCTGGCGGCGATGTCGGCGATGCTGGAGTGGGTGTTATTGGTGATGGTATTGGTGCCATCATCGCGCATTGAGTCGTCCTTCAAGTTGAGGTCATTGCTGCCTGGATCGTGCACGAAGTTGTGCTCGCTGAAGTCGAGGCCTCCGGGATCGAACGTGTGCTTGGGGTTGTGTCTGCTGTTGTGGTCATTATTGTTGACGACGCTGGGTTTGCTTCTGTTTCCAGTGTTGGTGGAGTTGCTGCTGCTGATGAAACCGGCACCTAGGGAGCTAGCTTGTACGCTCGTACTGGGGTAAGTCGTGGGAACCGGCCCATTGGCACATGACTGTACCATTAGTGATTGTTGCTTACGCGTTGATAACTGGCTGACTGATGTACTTGGATCTGCTGACTCGTTTTGACTCATCATCTCACAAATCCTAGTAGTAGCTGTAGTAGGGTCTTATTGTTCGCCTCCAGCTGCTACCTTTTCTGTACGATCCTATTGTCTACCGCCAGTATGGTACTAGGATCCCTGTACTAGGACTCAGTAGTATAAGTAGTAGCCCTTGCTGTTCCTAAGCAAGTTGAGTCTCCTTGTCTACTCAATACAAGGTCTTCGACCCCCTTCCCCTCTTCTCTCTTGTGCGCTCTCAAAGGGTGGCTACTTCGACGTACTGAAGCAAGCGGTAACCCTGCTATATGCAACTGACCACCACTCAAGACACTCCGACTCACAACGACTACTGGTTCTGTCAGTATCTAAACCCCCGGTTGGCGCACAACGACGGACCTTGTGACTGCCTGAAGACCAGATGCGCGACGACCACAGTTCAACACTAGGTTCACAGCCGCACCGTTGAACTAACTCAACTACAACTTGAGCCTAATGTTACTGTGCTAGTAGCGGCGGTGACAGCTGAGGTCGGTGAGGTCGGTGCCATTGGTGTCGTCGTGTGCTGTTTTGTCTGAGGTGTTGTCGCTGGGGTTGTCGTGGTGATCGCTGGGAACTTGTGCTTGCTCTGGCTTCGTAATCGGGTTCGCATCGCCGTTTCTTGTGCTTGAAATATTGACTTGTTCTTGTATATGGCGGCTATTTGCTTTGGCTTCTGTGGCTTCTGACGGTTTGGGCGATGCGGTGGCGACTGACAAAGGTGGAGGTGGCGTGAGTTCGTGAACTTGAGGGGACGACGGTGACGGCAAGACTGAAATTTGAATGTTTTGAGCAGACGGCGGTGGGACTTCAAAAACTGGAGGTGTGGGTGGCGGTGACGAGAGTGGTAACTGTGGTGACGTGGTCGGAAACAGGGATTTGAGGCGTGCCAACAGGGGCGATCGGTTTGCAGCTGGGATACGAGGGGAACTTTGTGGCGAGGGTGATGGCGATGAGACTGGAACTTGACGGCTTTGGATGGGCGACGGCAGGGCTTCATGAATCGGGGACTGTGGTGGGGTTGACGACAAGACTGAGCTTGGGTGGCTTTGGACAGACAGCGGTGACACTTCGCGGACTGGGGGCGAAACTTGACTTTGTGAATTTTGTGCGGGCGGTGATGAAACTGAACTTGTGCAATTTTGAGTGGGCTGCAGGCTAGGTGAAGGTGATGACGATATGAGTAGTTTGGGGCACATGACCAAGGATGACCGTCTTGCAGGTGCAGGTGGTGACAGAGATGGGCCTGGGCAGCAATGAACGGGCTGGGGTGAGACCTTCAGCTTGCAAACTGGTGGCGGCGGCGGAATCGGATTTGGCTGGCTTGAAGCAGGTGGTGGGGGTGATGACAATATTGGACTTGAGCTGCTTTGAGCGGGCGATGGCAAAACTGGCGACGAGGGGGCTTGGCGAACTGGGGATGCGGGCGATTGCTGTGGTGCTGAAAATGCGGCTCTCGCTGTCTCGAGAATGTCCTTGAGATCGAATGCTTGGCCTGTTGGTCGGTCGGGTCGTTTGGCGATAAGTCGTTTGCATAGAATTTGCTTGTCGTCTAGGTGAAAGCCGTGCCAGAAGATGGCATTGCGCTCCTCTTGAGTGATTCAGCCAGAGTAGACAAGGATTTTGGCAAGATTGATGAACCTGCGATGGTAGTTGTTGACGTCGGTTTTGTTGCCCATGCGCTTGTGGGCATACTTGTCGGCGAGGTCCACTAGTTTCTTCTTGGTGGAGGGGTTGACATATTCTTTGCATAGTTCGTTGGAGAAATTGTTCCAGTTGTGGTCGATATATCCTTGACAGGTCGTCCAAACATGGCGCTCAGATCGGACGACATACCAAATGACCGTTTCTACTTTCTGCAGTTCAGAAAGACCACACCTATGTGCTAGTTCCTCGTATTCCTCCAGGAAGTCTTCGATTGGGTGTTCAATCTCGCCGGTGAAGTGTGGCGCACGCTTGGATCGTGCCAATGGCATTGTAAGGAGTGGGATCGCGGTGGCCTCGGAAACGAGCCCCGCACCCCGGATCGCCTATCTCTGAGCGGTCACCCGCCTTCTCGATGTGAGTATCGTTCGTGTTAGCTGATTGGAACACGTGACGCGTGCCCACGTGCCGCGTTTTGCCTTGCGTTCAAGTCGATTATCAAGCACTCAACGTCGAAAGTCAACTTCCCACGCCTCTTCCATGTTTCCCTCTTCCCATCCACCATCGTCACCATCGATCGATCTCCCCTCCTTCGCCATCGTCGCCCCTCGTCCCTCTCGCATTCCAGTCATCCGTTGCGCTTGGCCAATCATGGCCTGCGAGCATGTCGGATCGCCCAAGCCCCTCGTCGGCCGACGCCACAAAAGCGTGCCGCCTTGAGATGTCACCCCAAAACCGCCAATCGCTCGCTCGCCGCGTTCGTCGCCTCGTGTTGCGACGAGCTCGACTACCCCCCTTTAGTAATTATTGGACCCTTGCCCGCTCTCTTTCCTTACCATTTTCGATTTAGATCACCCCTCCCTCCTTGCTTTACCACTTTCACCATAGTTTCTGGACGCCACCCGCTCTATTCGATCGTTCGACCCTTGCGCCCGCCGTCGCGCTACGTTCCCTCTATTCACTTTCGCTCGTTTCATGTTCGCCAACCCCATTTTCCCTTACGATGCCGCGCGGTCTGTCGCCGGAATACACCATCATTCGCCAGCCTTGTTTCGTGCATCTGCTTGGATCTTAGAGTACATTGTGCCTCGCCTCGGACTGCCAAGTATAAATACTCCTCTCGCCTTTGCCGGAAGGCAGGCAACTTTTCCGAGCCCCACTTCGTCTGATTTTGTCTCTGCACGCCGAGTGCCCGCCGTCTCTCTCTCAACCTCTTTCTCGACTGTCTTCGACACCGTGCGACTGAACGCCGTGTGACCCGTGCGTCCTCGTTTCGTCTCATTTTGTGTCGTTTCGTCTTGTCTCGTTTCTCGTGTTTACGCTTCGTCGCGCGCCTACCCCGTGGCCGCCTTGTGCACCGCAGCCTTCTCTTACGAACGGCGCGCCGCACTTTTTGTGTGTTCCGATCCCTACCCCTCGCGCTCTGACGGAGCGTCGTCTCTCATACCACCCATTTCCGCACTCGTTTCGGGTGCGTGACGTCGGAAGACATCTTGTCGACCGTCGTCTGACTCTTTTGTTATCGAACTCACACGTGGACCTCGCGTCTGCGTTCTATAGCATGGTGGTGATTGGTCCTTTGTTGCTCATTGTGATTTAGTGGTGTCGGCGGGTTTGTGTGATGTTGAAGGAGATGAGTCAGATAAAATGCCTGGGCCTGATGCTGAGGTTGTGGGTTTATGCACAAGATCACCAGAGATGACCAAGGGCAAAGAGATCAATCCGAAGATCTAGAGTGAATGGGGAAAAGAGGGGGATGAGACAGGTATCTGCACTATAAAAGAAAAAGCAACTGAATTTCAGTAGTTTGACATACTGAATGGTGCAGAATCACATTAATTTCAGTCGTTAGCATACTGAAAAAAAGTTGCAAAGATTTCATATGACTACTGACTGGGTGCAGATTCATTGAGTTTAATATGATTTTAATATGATATACTGCTGAATTTCATCGATTTTCATGCGTTGTAGGTACTGAAAGTCAGTAGTTTTTTCTTTTATAGTGCTGATAGAAAGACACCTGCCTCACTGGGGCAGCCAATTGAAACGTAGACAGATAGTCCATGCGTGAGTTCAATAAAAGGAAGGTAACCAAGTCACATTCCAAAGATCCAAGAACGCATGAGGTAATCACTGGGGTTAGGGAGAGAGAGAGTGTGTGTGTGTGTGGAATGGCTCTGCACGAGCCGCTTGAATGATGCTGGATGGTGCTGGACGAGGGAACAGGGACGAGACAAGAATAAACAGGGGGGAACTGATGCAACCAGTGGCACTTGTGGCCCTGCCCAGGAGACACTCATGGCCTATCTGGCCTCAGTGCTGTGTGCGGATTTATATAACAGGTCCGGTAACTATAAACAGAATAGACTACTGATTGAGAATAAGAAAAAGCCTTGTTCTAGACTTCTGGGGATGAGTGCGCGACGATGAGGGTGAGGAACGCTTGAGGAATGGAGAGGCGGCGACCTGCCTTGTGGGGCAAGGTCGCGCGCTCGCGGTCCTGTGGCGTTGGGCATGTTGGGCAAGGTCGAAATCAGTCGAAATCAGGCGTTCCGAGGGCACAACACGTGCATACCTTACACCACAAGGAGCCGAGCTGTTTTGGCGGCTGGGATCACCCGGCTGAGCATCAGCTCTCAAGCCGATCACGATCACAACAGTGTAAGGATGGTGCGCGCGTTGAGCTCAGAAACACGCTCTGTCACGGTCGTATGTTTTACGTTTGTCCGTGTGCACTGATCGAACCACGTGATGTTGCCCAAACACCCAAACACACGCCGCGTCACCTGAGCTGTATTACGTAGCATAGTTGGAGTCGAATGTAACCTCCTCTCCGCCTTGTCGCCCTGCCTTATCTTTCCCTTATCCTCCTTGTCTGCCCGCGCCATTGTCCCGTCTTTCTACTTTCCTTGCAATCAGATCGTCGCCTTTCCCTAATGAAGCCAATAGCCGCCCCTCGCTGCATCAAACACAACGAGCACGGATCGCCCAAACGCTAGGACCCATCGCACGCAGGCTGCAGTCCCATAGGCTCGCGCCGCTCAAGTACTCTCGCCGCCTTTTGGAAACATAGAGTTATAAGGACCACTCGCCATTGTACTATCGGGCTTCGCGACACCGCCCTTGCCCCTGCGCCCTCGCGTGCAACACCACGTCTATTGTTACGACGCCGTGCGGCCTGTCACCGGCTACATTTACTCGTTAGTATCTTTTATTCTGCTTCTTTAGCTCACTTCTACGCGTAGTACTTGTCCTGTCCATGTATAAATAGCCCCTCTTGGCCTCGTCGAGGGGGGTAATCGAATAGGAATCGAAGGGCAACCGAGGCCCGTTTCCCCCCTTTTCTTGCGTGCTTTTCCCGGCCGAACGATGACCAGCGAGCCTGCCGTGCCACGGCTCGTCTTCCCGGTCTCTGCCTGAGTTTCTTGCTTCATCTCTTCTGCCCCACCGCTCGCTCTTATTTCGCCAGTATCGACGCCTGCATCGCCTACAACCGCTCTCGCCTCGCCGCTCCGACCGCCTCTGCTCCGACCGACTCGACCGCCTCCTTTGCAGAGCCAACCCCGTACCGCACGCGTCCGCACGCTCACTCTCACACACTCTCCTTGCGCCTCCAGCCTTCCCTTCGGGAACGCGGACGCGCAACGGATTTCTTCTACTCAGACCACTTCCCCGAACTCACCCACGTGGACTAATGTCTTACACTACAACAGTCAGGTAGACGACTAAAGGCCCGCAGCCTGCAGGCGGCCCTGGTTGTCACTCCTGTCCCGGCCTCTCGGTCCTCCAGCTTCACACTAATCTAACTAACGAATCATGGCGCCCGATACGTAGGGGACAGGGTAAAAGAACGAGCCGCGCGGGGGCCGAGGTTATGGGATAATAGGAATGCTTGTAGCGATGCAAATCGTGTTCACGACGTTCGGTTCTGTATGGAAATACACGCGACGGTCGTCCGTTTTACTACAGTAGTACGGCGCAAAGAACCACAGGATATGTATCACTGTGTGTGACCCGGGAATAACGTTAGCCGGTTTACGTGACTTATGTCATCAAGTTCTGGAAATTTCTTGCAAGGGCGCGTGCCAGTGTGGGAACGATCAGTCAAGATGGTCGAGCTCGTGCCAGGCATACTGCCAGTGTCCATGATGCATCCATCTTCGTCATTACCGTTTTCTACATTGCCCAACCTTGGACTTGATGGGCCACTGTCACAGTTGCGGTCGGTCTTCAGTCCCCACCGAGGTTCCGACTCTTCCGAGTCAGCCTCCGGTCCTTCCCCGGGCTTCAAGTCAGCTTCCCGTCTCTGCCTTGCCAGTGGCCCTGGGCCAGCTTCCAGTCTCTGGCCCCAGTGGCCTGGGACAACCTTCAAACCAACATCCACCCTCTGCCCTTGGTTCAAGTCGATATCCAGGCTCTGTCCTGGCTTCGAGTCTGTATCCGGGCTCTGTCCTAACTCCTGGTCAACCAGACAAATTCGATGTCAAGGCATTTCGTAGGAAGATGCTCCACGGCAGCGCTTATCGGCACAGGGGTATCGAGTTGATCAAGTTTTGCCAATATTTTTCTGCTTCTTCAGAGCAGAGTTATCATCAATATGTAAAGCTATCGAGGCAGCTACCCCTTGTTATCTCCATTCATCCCTCAGTCTGATTGTTTTATCTTGTAAGGGTTCTTGAAAAGTGCGACAAGGCCATTTCTCTTGCTATCCAGCAGCGCGACAAGACGAGTAGCATAGTAGATTCCTACTTCACGGACGCGACTCGGGATGTAGCCGAATATGATTCGGAATTCCACAAATCGTGACTGGGCTCTCTGCTGTATCAAAGATTGTGTCGCTGACACTTTGTTTCTAGGAGCGGGAATGTACAGGCTACCATGGATAAAGCAAACCTAATGGATGGGCAGAATAAGGAAATGCCGAGTGATGTGTGTGGGGCTTGCGCGCACGTCTCTGTTCCCCGTTCCGCTAATTTTTTACCCAACCTAGAAAGGCGAAAATACTACGTCGATCGTCAGGTTTCTCATCCTGGGCGCGCTGCCTGACCGTCGTCCCATCCGGGTGTACCGTAGGTCGTAATTCGTCGATATGTTGCTCATATCTCAGCCCTGTGTCAGAGGAACTCAGCCATAGCGTTGGTGACTTGGTGCTGCCAGAAATACTTTGGAATTTCAGCCATTTGGAGGACAATGGCCGCCTGGAACTGGCGCAGAATCCCCATTTTTACGACGAACTCCCTCCATTTCCGGGCGCGTACGATGGTAATTTCAGCAGCCAGCCGACTGAGAGTTACAGGAACACGATCTATGTACTTACTAATAATTCGCGCCGGGTATTTCTCGACATTCATGGGAAGCTCCGGGCCTTCGACAACGTCTCGGTCGCAAAAAATACCCTCATTTTCCGGGGTTTGTGCCTTGTTTATATTTCCTTCCTTAATTGATATCACTCTAGACGTTGCCGGAAAGCTCGAGGGCGAAGCCATCGTCAGAGGAGACTTCGGAGTTAACGTTGGAGTCACACCCACACCATTCTGGTATCGCGTGGAGCCTACGCAGGGTCAACCTGAATCTGTTCAGGAAATAACGGACTGGATAGAGCCAATTCGCAAGCTAGGCGATACTCTCACCCATGTACGCATCAGTACCAAAAGGTTTTCCATGGGTAGGCTCTGACGAAGGTGGACACATGATGTCCCTAGCGAGAGCCATGGTCTCCGGGACTCGGACCACTGTCGTTTGACTCATATGACTTTTCTATTATGCTCACTGTAGAACTAGCTTGTACGATACTGTATCCAAACTGGTTTTTGGACGCATCTATCCGAGTTGTCAAGAAGATACGCGTTTACCAAGATGTATGCTCCA
>QFFA01002645.1:0-12107 GCA_003316565.1 Russula foetens | reverse complement strand
GGATATTACGGAATATTGTAAATATACCGGAAGGATGGAGAATTCAGTCGTCCCAAGATCAAGAAAGAGAATGACAAAGTTCCAGTGCAGTAGTGAGAGGGAGCAGGAAGGAGAACGCAGACAGTGAAGTTCTTCAATTTGAGTTGCGAGAGATTCATTGAACGGGCGCCTGAATGAAGAAGGGATAGTGCACGATAGTGTCTTATGCAAATTGAGTGACAATAGAGGTCTACAGATACTGTATGCACCGACAGGGTAAAGCCGAAGAAAAATGGGAAGTCACCAGTACCGGTTTGGTTCGGTAACAACCACCAGCCTGCGAAGCTATGTTTGGTTATATTTGGGTCCAGATGCGGGAGTCATGGCATCGGCATTAGCCGAGGGATCCTTCTCTTCTCTTCTCATCGTGTCTTCTGGCATCGTGGGAGAGCGTGAGATAGCTCTGGACTAAGGGGCGATGCGGCCTTCGTGGGCAATTGGGCCAGTGCCATATTAATATTTCTGGTCTCACTCTTCATCTTTATCTTCTTTATATCAAAGCCCGTTGTCCAACTCTTGTTCAGAGTGTTGAGCCAGCAACACCAAGCAACATCGCCGGATGTTGCGTACTCTTCTCGTCTTGTTCTTTCGGAAAGTTCGTTAGTTCATGAGACTAATTGAGAGTGGCATATTCCGAAAGGCGCGTGCCTCCTCCAGCTCATATCCATACTATATAGCAGTCCTTACGTCGCTCTCAGGCTCACGGTACCCGAAACTCTTACTCTCATCACAACACCGCCTCTCCCCGCTGCTTCTCAAAGCGCCTTCCGCAAATTTCACTTTCCCCCTCACGCTCCGCGGAACTCGCGTCGTCTTTCTCTTACCTGAACAAAAGTCCGCGGAACTCGCGACAGAAGCTGAACTCTTTCTCAACCTGCTGGTCAAAGTTCTCAGTGGTGAGGCGGAGACCCGTGAGACTTGGTCAGGGTAGATGAGGCTGCTCGCGATGGAGATGATGCGAGGGTGTGTCTTCCTCTCATCATTTCACTGGCTGTATGGCGCTTATAGAAACATACCGGACCCGTGCAGCCTCTACGGAGACGCCGAGTTCATACGTAGCCTCTGGCCATGTTACGATACCTTGCCCACCGACACCAGCACCGGCACTAACTCTGGCGCGCGTGTCTTCACACGCTTTGTCGCTACCCTCCAGCACCTCGTCACATCACGTCCGCCGGTTGTTACTCGGCGTCTCTGCAATGCAAGGTGTGGGTGTGCCTACGAGCGACTCGATGTCTTGTTTGCATAGTCACAGTTTCGACAGCGTCACGGACATGGTGGCGAGAGTAGCAAGTGTGACTGTCTCGAACGTCGGAATTATCAGCATTGAGGCAGGCCTTAGCGCACAAAATGCGGTGATGAAAGTGCAGTGGTACGCCTACTTTCGTCTCCTCAACTGAACCCTCGTCACCCATTCCCTCTCACAGCATCCACCAGCTCTACAAGACAGACGCGCAGCCCACCTACGAAGCGTACATATGCCTTCTCAGCGTCGAATGCCTCATCTTGCTCAGCGATGGCCTCGCAGGGTACGTGATTCCCCTCTACAATGCCCTCGCGGTCCAGAAGCCCCACACCGGATCGCCAAAGTCCATGCGCGCATCAGGCCCGCTCGACCCGTCTACGCTACTCGAATCTGGGACCGCGCGTGCGCCTACAGACTGCTCGCCGCTTTCACCTTCCCTCTCACCACCAACCTTTCCGACCCCTTATTTCGTGATGTCCTCGGCACGCAGCCGGTGCTGGCCCGCACAGCGGGGTGCCCTGCGCTGCCCACGCCACCAGACGCGTTCCTCACCGCGCTCGCAAATGCCGCACTCCTATAACGCGTCGTCGCTGCGCTCGACTAACCCCCACGAAAGCGGCAGGCACCGCGCTTCCCCGTCTCACTGGAGCAGCTCGCGCTCGGCCTCGCAGGTAGCTGTAGGGGCAGCGGAAGCGGAAGCGTCGCCGAACTGAGTGAGTGGACTTTGGCGTGCTTGCGCGCACTCGTCACTGTTGCGATGTTTCTAGCTGGCACGCTGGGCCCCAGCTGGTTCGTGGTGCTTGAGGTGCTCCAGAACGCGGATTACGTTCTTACGACGCGTGGTACGGCCCCGCCTGGTTCAGCGGTCTTTGGCCCCAACGCCTAAGCATGCGTAGAGGGTGGTGGCCAACAACAACTGCAACAATATCAACGGCATCGAGGCAGCAGGCGGCACAACCACTTTCTTGCAGACCTTGATCCGGAGAGCATTCAGGCTGCCATGAAGCGGCTTTTCGATGCGAGCATGATTCTGGAAGATTCCGCATTCCGCGATTTCATTCGGGGCTTGGAGTTTGGAGATGGCAAGCATGCAGGGTGGCTCCGAAGTCGGCAGTAGTGCTAGTACTGGTACTGCTGGTGAGGGAACTTTGGACGCCGAAGACGATACTATGTCGAGCGCGAGTATGAATGCGACCGGTCTCGTGACTCCCCACATCGAGCTGTTAAGCAGGAGGAGGGTAAGCGGAATCCACATCCCGCGAACATTGGCGCGTAGAATCTGTATCTGTCATCGGTAAACCTTCTCCCTCGATTGATAGATCGAACGAATGAGCAGCGATCTGGCGACTTTGGTATTGCGCACCTTGGTGGCATCACCTCACTGAACAAATTCAACGACTTGACCATCGGTCTCTGGACGTCGCGTGGGATACCATCACCTCACATCCCATCTTCTTTCTCCGTCATCTCGCCGCCCCGCCACCCATCCATCTGCAGGCCGCACGCGCCCTCGATGCCATTCAAATTTTCGTCATCATCCCGCACCACCTTACTGCAGCAACCAGCGACCTCCAAGCGGCCGCGCAGCGGCGCGTTCTCGACGTCCTCGCCCAGCAGATTATCTATGCTCAGTGACACCGCCTCGAGCACTAACATGGACTGACATCGCTTGAGCTTGGAGACTCTTCACCGGATCCTGTTGTCCTGCCCAAGTCCAGTACGTCTCGCGGATGTCCGCCGCCGCTCGGGTACCTGCAGGAGAAGAGCAATTTTGCGCATTAATCGAAATCGCTTTCATCGAAATCGCGTTGCGACGTATGATCTTCATGTGCGATAGCCTTGCTGCGCTCTCTCATGAGCACATGAGATTCTGCATCAGCACGCTTGGGCGGTTCAGGCGGCAAGTCGTCACGAATATCGGGCTGACGGTGGCCAAAAACGTCTTCTGGGCGGTCTCTGATGTGATACAGGCAAAGTGGTGCGGGGCAGACCCCGAGCCGGCGTACGGCGCGCGCTCTGGGTGTGCCTGATTCAGGCGATTCTGCGTCTGCGCGTGGACGCCCGGCCAGAGGCGTGGATAGGTGCGATACAGACATCAGTTGTTCGGAGCCATGCTTAGCTCCGATACTTCCGGCGAATGCATGTGGGGGATCACTATCCCGATACTCGACAAGCTCTCGCCGCACGCACATGCGAATCCACTAACACCCCCATCATCGCCAGATGCTACCGCCTCAGCCGCTGATGCAGACTGGCCGGCGATAGATTCATCGCCGCGGGACGAGTCAATAGGTGGTTGCGCTGCAATCGATCGGCCAAATCCCGAACGACTTTCTCGTGTCAAATTTACGCGCTTGCCCTCGTTCGCCAGACCTTTGTCACAAACACCCAAGACGCGTTTCTACTTGATGCGCGCGCCATCAGCACCCCGGAGCTGCGCTGTCTCGAGCGTGCGCTCAAGGTTGCGGCGGGGCGTGTACCGATGACGGACACCGAAGGCCTCAGACCGTCTCTGGTGGAGATTAGAGAAAGAGGTGGACAAAGTGCGAGGATATGTGCGCTGTGGTAGTTCGACGGGTGAGTGCTACCACTTCCTCTCTTTCAACCCTCATCCATCGATAGTTGGACTCGTTTCCTGGACCTTATACATATCCCCAGCTGACTCACGAGACTCACTCACCACCGTGGCAGTACGAGAGGGAAGGTCGGAAGCCTGATCCATGATACGTGAATGCACAGTATGACTTATGCGTCTCCACACGTTGTAGTCCTCGCCTCCTCGCCTCTTGGTATGTCCGTACGACTACTTTCGACTCTGGTTTTCTCGGACGACCGATGTTAGTACTGTAAAATCCATAAAATCCGTTGAACAAGCGTGACGGGCCGGCTACTTGTGAGGCAAACCTATAAGCGACGGCCATTTATTGGCTTCATGAACCGACAAATGCCACAGGCCTTCCCTTTAGACGGATGGCATAGGGTTAGTGCTATTTTCGGTTCCAGGCCTGACTAGGCCTGACTCTCCTGATCTCGGTAAGGTCTAAAAGGTTCCTATTAGGATATGATATATGATCTCCCTCACACGAGACAGGCCATGACGTCCAATTTTGACAAGCCTTCGTTCCCTCGACTTCCTATTTCACTCCAGGCTTTTGTTACAGGAAGGCATAAGAAAGATATGTGGGAGTGAACACGCCATCGGGCCATACTCGATTCATAACAGAGTTTCGTATCCAGCGCCTGCGCTGACGGCCGAGCGGACAACTTCTGGTATTATAAAGCATACTTCATTGGAATATCAAGACGAAAACTCAGAGGAGGCCCAGTAGCTTAATGGTGAGGACGGTGAGGGCTCCCTTGAGGCTGCAGGTTGCGGGTTGCGGGTTCAAATCTCTTCAGGCATCCGCCCACATGTAGGTCATTGCCTTTTCCATTACCCACTCTGTTACAGCCTGTGCAAGTACGATGACAAGAGGGAAAGGTATCCTTGCCATACTAAGTCGTGTTTGTGATCTGTGAGGTTGCGTGCGATGCCAGGCCAGTCCTACACTCTAGCATCCGTGCGAGATCGACATGGCCATTCTCCAATGCCAAATGCAGCGTAGTGCACCCGTCCTTCTTCTGGGCTGACACGTCAGCGACGCGCTCTATGAGCATCTGTGCGAGATCTACATGGCCATTCTCCGATGCCAAATGCAGCACAGTCGACCCGTCCTCGTTCTGGGCTGACACATCGGCGCCGCGATCTATGAGCATCCGTGCGAGATCTACACGACCATTCCGAGATGCCAAATGCAGCGCAGTCCACCCGTCTTCGCCCTGGGCCGACACGTCGGCGCCACGCTCTATGAGCATCCGTGCGAGATCTATATGGCCATTCTCCGATGCCAAATGCAGCGCAGTCGACCCGTACTTGTTCCGGGCTGACACGTCGGTGCCGCGATCTATGAGCATCTGTGCGAGACCGACATGGCCATTGAGAGATGCCAAATGCAGCTCAGTCCACCCGTCCTCGTTCCGGGCTGGCACATCGGCGCCACGATCTATGAGCATCCGTGCGAGATCGACATGGCCATTCTCCGATGCAAAATGCAGCGCAGTCCACCCGTCCTCGTTCCGGGCTGACACATCGGCGCCGCGATCTATGAGCGTCCGTCCAAGATCTACATGGCCATTCAGAGATGCCAAATGCAACGCAGTTGACTCATCCTCGTTCCGGGCTGACACATCGGCGCCGCGGTCAACGAGCATCCGTGCGATATCGACATGTCCCCCCCGCGAAGCCAGATGCAAAGGAGATGATCCGTCGTCGACACTTTGAGAATTCACATCCTGTGGGTGTTCGATGGCCAAGATCTCCGCAATGTCCCGTAAACCGCAAAATGTGGCATAATGTAAGGGGGTACCACACGGTGTAAATGGCCCTTCGCCTCGTTCGCGTCGCTCCCAGGATGGCACTGTTGGGTCATGAATCCAGAGCCAGATGGAAAGATGAGCTTTTATCCGATCGAACAGCTGCTTCATCCCCTCCACTACATGTTGCGATACACCCTCAAAACGGGCATGTTCAAGCCAGTGCTCGGCTGCGTATTCGGCGAGAGGAAATTGCGCCAGGTTCCGGCTGGTGATGGTTTCGTCCAGGTGCAGTAGCACACCTAGACATGCTCGAGCGACGAAGGTATGAGCAGCTGACATAGAAACATGGTAGCGGTGGGAAGCATTGTTCTTTTTGTTGGCAACGCGGCTGGATGTCAAGAATTCTTTCACCGTGAAGTGAGCGAATTGTACGACTCTGGAAGTTTCGCCATCGGTTTCGACGTCGACAACAGAAAGTAATGTGGGGCAAGCCGATAGGATTGCTTCGACCGGATTTTGAAGGCGCCAATCCTCGTGGAATTTCGGAATTGTCCCCGACTTGAAATCAAATGCGAGGATTTCTGCCAATTCCTCGACGCGAAGCGGGCGGGACGCCACGGTGACGCAGAAGAGGAGTTGTTGGGCCAATTCCCACTTCGAATCTTCAATCTCTCGCAAAGTCCGCTCGTACGTCTCATCAAGCGTCGCCGGCAATCCGTTCAGAATAGTCTCGATATCCCTTGGAACTTGAATGCAGTCGGCGAGGTATGCCAGCTGGCAATCTACCCATTTGAACCTATTGGAAGTCCGGGTGAGATGGGTGAAAGAAATGAGGTATATATAACTTACATCCCATCCGCTTTTTTCGTCAGCACATCAATCACGAGCTGCTTGTGCTCAGGATTCCAATTTCGGATGTTTTTATTCGTGGTAACAACCGACTTGATGTATTTTATCATGTCATTTTTTTGCCCGCTTTCGTCGTGTAAGGAAACGGTTCGGAAAGCCAGATGCTCGAGGATGACCTTGATGTCGACCTCTGGTCGGCTCGTGACGCATATGCGCACGTTTGGGAGTTGCGCCTCGACAAGTTCCTCCAAAAACGATAAGAGCCGTTCGCGAGGGGACGACAGAGAAGATGTGCTTGGACATTCATCCAAGGCATCTATGACCAGATAAACTGGTCGTGTTCCTGGGCGTTTCAATAACTCCACCAAACACTGGATAAGCTTGTCGTCGCCGGGACTTTGTGTACCATTGCGGTGTGTCGAATAGAAAGCGGACAGGACATCATAGTAGGATTCTTCACATTTGTCGGACAGCTGGAATAACACCGATGAGAGTAGTCCAGTGACGTGCTTCTTTCTATCCTCCCTGAAGTCATAGTAAAATATGGCAAGTGAGGCGAGCCCAGATTTCTGCATAGTCTTGATCTCCTCGATGACCGCGGAACTAACCAAATTGTAAGCCCTCAAGACAGAAATACGGAAAGTTCAACGTGCCAAAGGACGCTCTTTCCAGCACCCGCTACGAACAGGGGAGAGCATCAGTCTCTGTGACAATGTAAGCGCTGAGAGACAACTGACGTTTCCCGTTGATCCAAAGGAGTGAACTTGGTCCCGAATCCTTCCATTCTGAGAGTATGTTGCCTTTAACGAACCATGCCCCAGTGTCGCTGTGCCGTGATTCGCGCGCGATGTTGAAGTTTTTCCAAGGATCGGGGGGAGAGAGCCACTTGTGAATATTGCTCAACAACTCGTCACCTGCCAGAGTATCTCAGCCTTTCGAGCAGCAAATGCTGATGTCAGGAGACAGCTGACGTTTCGACTTGTCTATGCTACTTATCATTCGGTCTATCACCCAGTCAGACACGAAACTGGTTCGTTATCGCCAACAAAGGTCAAACGCACCGAGAGTATTCTGGACACCGGCGGTAGACACTTTGCTCTCTTGTAGAAGAAACGTATTCAATACACGGCGGATTACAATCCGAGGGCATTCACACACCCTCGGTAGCCCTGAGATTCTGAGCTCCGACGGCCAGAACCTCTTCTTTTAGGAGGC
The DNA here is from genome assembly GCA_003316565.1 of Russula foetens. Lineage (NCBI taxonomy): Eukaryota > Fungi > Basidiomycota > Agaricomycetes > Russulales > Russulaceae > Russula > Russula foetens. The sequence goes on along the minus strand of QFFA01002645.1, from coordinate 4,402 downwards.
ACTCAAGCCTCTGACGCGCTTTATTGATATCCTTCACCCCGAAAAAGTTCTTTACCCATTTGACTACGTCGCGCTGAGTAAAGTAGCATGTAACATATTAGCGAAGGACTCACGAGAGCGTCGCTTCTCGAGCTTTTGGCCCACCAGCGCGAGCGTGGTGATTACCTCCACCATCAACTTGACCACTACCGCGTCCACTGCAGGCATAGAGTGAGACGTCTCAGCATATATTCTGAGACGATCGAACAAATGTTCCATCAACTCGAGCATCTCGGCGAGTACGTCGTAACTCGTGATTACGCCATTGGCCGCCTGGTTGTCCTGGACATCAGAAGGACGGATACATATGAACTTAGGAATGGTACATACGCCCAGTAGGATCCCGAGAGTAGAAAGTATGGCTTTCGCATGTGGGAGTAATGTCTGTAAGAATGGTCAGAAATGCAAGTCAGGCGGCCTTGAGGACCCTTTGGCGTACGAGGCCTGCGTTGTCGGCGACAGATGCGACGGCAGAAACCGGGGTTAAAATTGATACAATCGCCTTGATAGACTTGAATATTTTATCACGTTGTTGAAGGTCATTGAAGACCTGCACCTTGTCTTGTAACAGGGCAGCAATGTCATCGATGGAGTGGCAACCCTGTAGTCGGATAACAAGCGAATATTCCCCGTCGGCCAATGTGATGTCGGCATTTTTCTCATAAACCTGTAAGGCAGACCCTAAAAGCACTTGGAAACGAACCGATCCTGGCTGGTCAGTCATATCACGAGTGGGAAAATAATGGTGTCTATGGGAGGAGGGTTGGTTCTCGGGGCGAAAGCAATGGCGAGACAACGGGACGTGGTGTTGAGAGGGTTGGGAGTAAGAGCGAAGGTCAGGGCACTTGCCCATCGATGTGTTACATCTATTCGCACGCACACACGAGGCGATTGAGTTTGATTGATCAGGTGAACGCTTGAAACAGATGGGCGCAAGTCGGGGTCGAGCACCGAAAGGTTTTAATCTAGAACGAGATTATCGAAGATTATAGATAGCACAGAAGGGCGGAGACGTCGGCCATCCCACGGAGAAGAAAATGACTAAGTGCCAGTGCAGTAGTGAAAGATGGCGAGAACGAGAACACAGTAGAGTGATGCTCCTCCAACTTCGATTTTGACTTGCTTACAGAGATCAGATGCCGGACCTGAATGGGACGGGAAATATTATTTCAATCAGGATGAAAGATGAAAGACTTTAGAGGTCTACTGTATACTTTGTACACAGACAGGATGCAGCAAGTCCGAGGTATGCCACGTCACCAACGTTGGTTCGAGTCAGTCAGGTGCGCGACTATTATTTGGTTATATTTGATCAAGTTTGGGTTCAGGTTCACAGGGCTTGGTGTTAGGGTTAGGTTCGGCAGACACAGGAACCGGGGGCCATTCAGAAAGGTCTCGTCTCGAACCTTCGAACGTCATCGAAATGAATGCTTACTGAGGCTGAGGCAGGCATCTGTGCACCATCGACCGGCTCGACAAGACAGACACGCAGCCTATCCCTGCCGCTTGCATATACCTCCCCGCCGTCCAATGCCTAAGTCGCCTCGCTCTGCATTCCCTCTACAGCACCCTCGCAGCCCACCATTTCCCTCCCGGATCGCCTGAGCCCATGCGCGCACCAGGCACGCTCGACCCGTCGACGCTGCAGGCTTCTGAGCCCGCCGCCGTAGCCCGCGCTGCTTGCCCCTCCTTCGTCCTTACCACCAACCTTTCCGACCCCCCTATTTCGCAATGTCCTCTGGGCGCTGCAGGTGCGTGCCAGCACAGTGGAATGCCTTGCGCTGCCCACACCGCGCGACGCGTTCCTCACTGCGCTCGCAAAAGCTACCCTTCCACCATGCAGCGCCGCTGTGCTCGACAAACCATCACAAACGCGGCAACCACGAGTTGTACAAATTAGATGGTTAGTACACAGAGCGGCACGGATGTCGGCGCTGGCATTAGTTTTGGTCCTACCGTGGAGGGAACTTTGGATACGGATGACGATACAATTCCGGGTGCGACCAGTCTTGTGACCTCCCGCACAGAGCTGTTGACCAGGACGAGGGTAAGCGGAATCCACATCCCGCGAACATTGGTGCGTAGAATCTGTACCTGTCCTCGCCAAATCTTCTCCCTCGATTGATAGATCGAACGAATGAACAGCGATCTGGCGACTCTGGTATTGCGCGCCTGGGTGGCGCCGCCTCACTCAACAAATTCAACGACTTGACCATCGGTCTCTGGACGCCGCGTGGGATACCATACATCTCATCTTCTTCTCCATCATCTCGCTGTCCCGCAGCCCATCCGTCTGTAGCCGCACGCGCCCTCGATAACATTCAAGTTCTCGTCATCATCCCGCATCACCCCACTGCAGCAACCAGCGATCTCCAAGCGGCAGTGCAGCCGCGCATTCTCGACGTCCTCGCGCAGCAGATTATGATCAGTGACACCGCCTCGAGCACTGACATAGCCTGACATCGCTTGAGCTTGGAGACTCTTCACCGGATCCTGCAGGCGTAGGGTCACACCCTACCTGTTGGATGGGATGGGGAATTGTGTTTGAGGTGGTCCGCAGCGTTTTCAGGCCCACGCTTTTGGACCCCGCTTCGTATCTCGTTCCGCCCAAGTCCAGTACGTCTCGTGGACGTCCGCCGCCGCTCGGGTAACTGCATGAGATGGGCTATTCTGCTTCAATCGAAATGGCTTTCATCGAAAACGCGTTGCGATGTATGACGCTCATGTAGCAAGATGTCCTATACCAGGAAACAAGAAGGAGTTGAGGTTTTTGGGATTATTTGGCCCCGGAATAAACCCTCCGACCAAGACGTGTTGCTTTTGATAACGCGTAGTGGGAGACAGATTGAGCCTATAGGTCCCATATATATATCCAACAAGTGGACAGTTTCTGTGCATAGAGCTGTGCACCATCGATAGAAAACATGAGGACGATGTCATTTTCTCCAACACGACCGTCTTGGAATGCTTGTATCATATCTGCCCTGTGGAGTACATCTGAGTATTCGTCCAGATAATGCTTCTCTTCAGGCTCAGATAGAATGCGTGCTCGTTCTTCATGGAGATAATGAGCACGGGATGCACTTTCGGGATGTCGGTATAGTGCTTGGAGCTGCAGACTGATTGGAATGGTATGGAATTCCTGTCGAGGAATCCTTTCCATTCTGCTGGTACCTTGAGATCTGGTGAAGTCGTAGCAAGATTCCGAGCAAATAGGACACTCCTCTAGTTCAGAAAATGGCCCTGTATATGCGATGCACGAGTTGATGCACATATGGTGCACAATAGATTCTATGCCAGTTAAATCCACTACCAAGCCCTTGATCTTGTAGTAGCTAGGTAGTACATCGTCTGGATAGCAACGCAGTATGATCGCACGGTTCTTGTCATATGTCTCTTTAGATGGATTGTCTAGAAACAATTCAATCGCCATTCTAGTATCCTGGTCAATGGAGAGGGAAGGGTCATTGCGAGAAGGATTCCTCAAGTGTTCGACAGCCTTGGTGGACATACCGAGCCTAGGATCATCCAGAGTAATCTGTTGAAGGACCTGTATAAAGTCCGCGCTAGTCCGAAGATCCCTAAGATGAATGACTTCTTGCATCCAGAGATCTTCTATGTTGCCAGATTGAATGCCTTGATTGAGTGTGTCCAGGGATGGTGACTGTGAGTCCTTGAGATCGCCGGCATGACTAGAATCGGGGTCATCAAGCGTGCCATGCAAGTCCTCAATATTAAGAGGATCAGAATCGAGCGCACCATTCACATCCTCAATATGAAGAGGATCAGTAGGGGGAATCTCAACAGTGTCCTGATTGCACAGCGAATCGCCAAATGGCCCAGACGGAAAGACGTCAGTAGGACTCAGAGGTAAACCAGTACCGCTCAGAGATCCGAGCTGAGAATTCTGGACTCATACGTTAGCATCACCAAGTATATGTGCCAAAGAGACAGACAGAACCGCCATCACGATGGCTGTTATCTGCTGGCCTGTGCATTTGTTCAGCTCGAGGAACTGAAGAGGGAGCAACAAAAGACATAGCCACATGTCTGGAGGACCCAGAGCCCACCGATGCAGCTGACGGCACCCCAGATGTGATTGGATTCCTGTTAAAGAGGGTCTGGAGCCTTTCCAAGAACTGGGAATTGCGAGTGGGGTCGCAATATGGCTAGTGTCTCTAGTATGTTGTTCTGCTAACTTGTCTCAACTTGCCCTTGCACATTGGTTGACAATTGCAGTGGAACGTTTTTTGCATTACTGAACAGAATGTATGGTTGTATGCTACGGATTACCTTGGAGAAGTAGAAAAAACATTAGGATAAAATGCGTATGATAATGAAGATGGACTTACAAATACGGTAC
>QFFA01002642.1:0-19156 GCA_003316565.1 Russula foetens | reverse complement strand
GGGGGGGGGGGTATGACTAACCTATTTGATGAGAACGTGGTATATTTTTTAAAAACACGTCTGCAGGATGTCTTTTGTCTGTGCTCTACTTTTACACTACGAATGGGGGTTCGAACGTGACCGTATTTTGAGATGTGATAAGTGCGATTGACATTGGGCAGCAAAAATGTGCTTTCGAGTCAGTGAAGCACTGTTTTCCTTGTCAGGTTAATGAGAGACAGCCATCATGCATCATGGCCAGTTTCGAAACCGCATGGTGAAAAAACTCCATTCGAGTCGGAAATGACCAAGTACCGGCTTCCAGACTTGCATTATGAAGAATATTGCAATCTCATCTCCGATCAACCACTTGCCAGCCCAAGGGGAAAATGAAACTTGACCATTTCCTTTGCTCTTCACGGGAAACAAGCCCGTGTGTGTACCGAAAACTTTACAGTGCCCTCCTACAGTATCCCCTTCCTAAACGTATCCCATTCCCGAAACGAAAAGCGCCCAACACGCCGCAAGGGAAAAAAAAAAGGGTTTGAAATTGTGTTGTGACAATGGCAATGATTGCTCAGACCTCAGTCACCGCGTTGCCGCAGTACCAGAGACACGATTAGCACGCATGTAAAAAGCAGACGGACACACGACGTTCACGTTCACGTTCTAAAACATGGATGGATGGATGGACGCGCTATACCATTCTGGGAAATTTCACACACCTCACTTGTGCCCCGAAACCCACCCCTTTCCAGGGGTACCCTGTCGCCACGTGTCAGCCACGCGACGCACGGCTTCTCGCGGGTCCAAAAGTATGCACAGTAAGCATGCAAGCTGTAAGTTAGGCGTATACAGTACTTTTGATAGGTGTATGAAACGATTCCAAGCTCGGCACGGCAATTGGCTTGCCGCTGTCCCTCGCTCTCATTTTTGCTTCCTGATGGCCGTCGGCTCGCACAGCGACCTACAATCCAAACAATGCATGCAAGGGTGATGCAACCGTAGCTGTGGCTGATGCACGTACTGTATACGCATGTATGTAAAATGTTGTGTGATCCCACCACCCACACCAAAACTTTAAAAAAAAATCCCCCCAGCGCCTACTACCGCCCTGCGAAAATACGGACTGCCCACCTCCCTCTTCTTTTTACGTCTCAAGTCGGCAAGGGACACCTTTTTCACACCATCTACAAGTGAAGCACGCACGCCGCAAATGTATTGTCTGTGCTTTCGATAATATATAGAAAAACATGTGGAAAGTCACACTTGGCAGTAAGGACGGTCGAACGAACGTTGGCCGGGAAACCTCACTCGCGAATCAAAAACGAAAATAAAAAAAATATCATCTCCCCCTTTCCCACTGACGTCGACCTGATCGCGAACGAAAGGCGGGAAGTGGCGTTTATGCCAACAAACAGGGTCGCGGCATCCTGCATCTGATTGATTATTTTTTTTTTTTTCCCTTTTGCAGAATTTGTCCTCCCTCTCCAACAGATCTGCCAATACACACACACAAACATATACAGCGCACGCAAACCAGCGACCGCAGATCGTTTTTTTTTTTGAGAGAGAAAACCTTATTTTTTTTTTCTTTCGGTGACGCGCCTCGGTTTTTGTTCACCGAGCCGGACGTGAATGAATGGATTTGCCTTGGTGCTTTATCAGTTATCATGTATATATGCTCAATGTATTGAAGGGACGGTGTCCCTGCCGCCGTTACTGTATTCGCGTTTGGTCAATTGATGGCTGTCGGGCGGAAATACATGACCGTGCCCGGCCATACTGTATCACAAATCAAATCTTAATACAGTACTTTTAATTTTGACTCTCGATGGCGGTCGTAAAAAAAAGGTTGTATATGTTCCTCGAAGAGATCGAGGAGTTTGTTTGTTTGCTGGACCAAATGTTCTTGCGACGCCCGCACTGTAACCGTCCATTAGGGATACTAGGTTCCGTCTCCCTGACAGCGACTGATTATCTTCTCCACGCCCGCACGGACAGCGGACGGTGTTGGAGAAATAGCTCCGTTGGTCGACAAAACGTCGCACGGTACATCGTAATCGATGAACTGCGACCCACGTGGTGTTACGTCCATGTCCGTTCGTCGGTTACCTGGTCCATTGATTTCCTTGTACCAGTGGCACACACCTGAAACAGTTCAAGTGCGATATTGTCGCCATTTGGGGGATCAAAGATAGCCATGAGACAGTTGGTTTGATATCTCGCCTTTTCCTCGCCTTTCCCAGTCGATCCATTCTCCCGCCGCAACCCCATCGAACCAAGCTTGACCTGTCACGGTCCACGCGGTATGTACTCTCGATGGTCCATAATTGACAGTCATTTAGTTTTGCGTGCTTCTGGCCGTGGTTGGCCTTGTCATGCCACTGCCACTGGCTTGACTAGGAAGAAGCTCGTGATGACATCCCATCTGTCGTGTCGCGATCAGTACGTCGATGACAAACCCCGTGCCATGGGAGTCCGTACCCCAAGAGGGGACGTCACATTGTTCCGCATCTATCGATAACCTACCCTGGCACATACTGTATGGGATTTGCGACGATGTCTCGGCTCGGATCACGGGACGGTGGGTATCTGACCTCTTCACGCGCGCGCCGAGGGAGCTTCCATTGCGTCCCGAAACCGGGGCCAGCTGATTTCCAAACTTTCATGTACCCGTATTGTCTTTAGAGCCTCCTCTGGAGATTAATGTGGCTGTCTGCCTGTCCATAATCCGTTGGCACCGACTTTGAACAACAATGTTACCAACAGAGGCTAGCACTCGGGACGTTCGGCGGTGCGCAAAGTCCCATGATCTCATACTGTGCCATATACGGTTCCTCCGATCCCGATGGTCTGAACACTTTTTTTTTGCTTTATTCTTTTTCCGTCTCACAAGTCATCTCCGTAGCCATTGTGTGTGCTTACTGATACTAGCTGCTCTTGGCTTACAGTACCCACGCTTCACTATCCTCTATACACCGTGACATCAAAAGGTACCAACTGTCGACGGTTTCAACACCGCTCGACGTGTAAATGCGGGAAAACAACAAAAACCCAGGGTCCAAGTCGGACAAATAAATTCGAGTTGGGTGTGGGGTGTGATACAGGCGTGCGTTAGTAGTGCTACATTTGATAGCGGTATTGCAACGGCAATGAACAGTGCCAAAAGGGAGACGTGGTATCGATGCTTGTATTAGGGGAATTCCGCAACACCTGCTTCGTCATCGTCCAACAGGTCCCACTCGTCCTCTTCGGGAACATGACTCCTAGTTTTGGTTGTTCCTGCTATGCGCGGGCGCGCTGGGCGCGGTCGCGACGCGGGAGTGGCAGCCGTAGCCTGGAGTAATTGTGCAAAATCGAGGGGGAAACTGGGTGGTGTAGGTGGTGCAAGCAGTGGGTATGTTTGATGAGAACGACTGCATCGATGACAACCAATGAGTCACTCGTACGGAAAGGGAGAGGATCCACAGACCGTCCAAGCTCTGCGGAGCAACAAACGGACCAAAGATTTGAGAGGACATCGCCAGCCTGAGAAAGAGGGATCTCAATGGCTTGTGTGTACGCGAGATAGCAAACGTTGTACAGAAGCATCGCGTATGCAGTCGTAAACGAAGACGATGGTGTGGGTAGCGGGCTCGTCTCTAGGTATGAATCGGACGTCGATTGGGCAAGTGCAGCGGGGGGGTCAGCAACCGGGGCTGGAGGCGACGAAGAAACATGAAGACAATGTTTGGATGTCCACCTATTGAAAATTCGAAGAAAAAAGTGAAATCATTGAGTGATGGGGGCACAGGAACATATGATGATCTGCCTACTTTGCCCAACTACCAGATTCCGTCCCTTTGATAGAGCGTATCCAAGGTTGTCCAACGCCGAGCTTCTCCCCTGACCATGCGATCTCAAACGGAAGGCGAATCCCGAGGTAAAACGTGAGAAGTCCTATGAAATGCAGAGTGTGCGTTATGACCGCGTTGATATGATCGGGAGGGTACCCTGTCTACAGTAAGGTAGAAGCAAAGACGTAAAGATGATCAAAAACGCACGGCGGATGTCCCCAGGCACTGGTAAGACGAGGTCGCCGATAGTCCATTCACCCTTGGTACCAGCTTTGCCGCCAATCGGAGGGCGACCACCGACCTCGACTATATTGAACACCTCCACCAGTTCCGAGACGAGCCCACTGCGTGCTTGAGCAATTGTTTCTGCCCGCACGTTCAACTGGGCGACTTCACCAGAAATCAAAGTATCTAGAGGCGCAGGTGGAAGAAGCTTTGCCTGGGAGAGGGTCCGTCGCCGCGTTGCGAGGTTTTCGCGTAAAACCCGAACACGTTGTCTAGCTACGGAGACGTTCAGGTAATGGTGCATGGAAACCCTATGTCACTGCAGGCTTACCTCTGTCGTTCTCCTTCCGCAGACTGGCGAGCCCGTTATGCAGTTCGTTGAGCTTTTCCTGACCCATTGAAAGATCCGCACGTCGTATGCGAGATTCACTTATGGTGTCGATAGCTGCGGTGGCCTTTCGTACTTGTTCATCCCGATCAACGACGGTGTGTTGGATTTGCAAACGGAAGTCGCGTAGGCTGAGCAAGGCACACCATCCGTACTGATGAGTAGCCTGTTACCGTAAGCAGCCGCACGCGACCTACTGTGTCCTGATGCAATTCTCGCAATAGAACTGCCGTTGCCTTGACTCGCAGTTGTGGCATTCCATCGCATAGTGAGAAGTGGCAGTGACAGTGCCAGTTAAGTGAACGTCTCGGTGCAGAAGCGTGCCCGTGCGGTGGATCACGTGATCCCAATGATGACTGTTGTAGTTGGAAAAAGGGTCTGATGGTTTCGCGTCCATCTACAACAGTTCACCGGTCGTTCATGGTACGTTTCCAGGCGTGTGAGGGACATGGTGACTAAAACAAGAAAGATAGGCTTCTGCAGCACCGTCCGCTAGCGCAACATCCTTCCCCTTGCCGCATGCCACACCCTCTGCGATCCCAACGCCTCCAGAGTTCGAAAAGACACTCTCGCTCCTCTCCTCCCATAGATCTGTGCTTGGTTATCTCCTACTTTCGCGGGGTCAACCAGTCAGCATAATCAGACACTCGGGCGTAGTGTTCGAGGGTGAACATGGAAGAAAGTATGCCTCTGCGATAGCAAAGATCATAGAGGCTGTCCAGAGTGCTCTGGAAGAAGTCAGTGGGGAGGTGAACGAAGGAGTATGTCTCAATTGCTTCATCTTCCGTCGTCGGGCAACTGAGGGTCGATTCAGGACGAAGTTCGGTTCATGCGTATCCGAACCAAGCGCCACGAGATCATGATATCTCCAGGTGAGTCGTTAACGCCATGGGGAGGTATCTCTCTTCTAAATCGGTTTCTCATAGACAAGCGATATCTGCTTGCTGTGTTGCACGATCCCACGACATGATGCTTTCTTGCCCACTTGAACCTACCGTTCCTTCGAACGTATGTATTAATTGCACCCGCCCAAACGTGTAACCGGGCTAAAGTGTCCTTGACAACATAATAAGAGGCGTGGGTTTCAAACATGGGACACGGGACAGAGTTAGTGTTTGTGACTATTCATATTGGTGCCTATCGGTCCACCGGGCTCGCGCTCCAGCGCTCGCCTGACTCTCGAGTCTATAATGGGCCGGTTATCGCTCCTCAAGAGAAGCGCACTGGAAATGGCGCCGTTTCCAATCCCGAGAGCGAGGATCCGATATCGGATAGTTATTGGGTGAATCGGGGCTTTGGACACCTTAACTCTCTGGAGAAGGGCCCCGTGATCTGAATGACTCAAGGTTTGTCCTTTTGGGTTCCTAGCACCTGCGGATTGGGGGCCTGGGGCTGATCAGAGTCATCAGTTCTCCGATCAAGGTTGGGCGTCTGCCAATGAGGGTTCTCACGTCCCCCAAGTAACCCCCCACTGCTCCTGCTCGAGTGGTGACCGAAATCGGCCAAGGTGCTTCTGGTCTGGCTTGTTTTTGGCAAGAAGATCAACGAATTTATAGCATGGGATGGGTGTATATTTTAATTTAGTTCTTCGCCCCCCTTTGGAGCCGTAAACTCATCTCCGAGGTCCCGGCGGTTGAACAGCTGACGGAGAGCCAGTTATGGTGAATGGACCGGATGCCCTTCAATAATCCGTGGGGTATGAGTGGTGTGAACGGGGGCTCCTCGCGACCGCGTCTGTACCTAATATCAGGCTAGAATTTCAACCAGAGCGAAACAGGGGGCCATCATCAACACCATCATCATCATCAATCGTGTGTTCATTCATTCATACGAACCCACACACACATTCACACACACACACTGATTACACCAGATTGCCACTTTAGGAGATGTGTTGATGTTGATGTGACCACGTCTCGTCACGTCCACCACATTCTTATCGGTGCCTGAACGTGACAGATCTCTTGCTTTTTTTTTTTTGACTGACCAACAGCTTCAATTTTTCATCCCCTCTCCCCTTCAAAAATCAAGAACGAGAAGTTGTGTGTCATGATGTTACAGGCGCCTGCATTAGAATTATTTTTTTTAAATTATTATACAGCCATATCGTCGTGAAGGAATGAAAGAAGCCTCCCGCTGCGCCGCCACGCTGTAGCGCTCATGACCTCCCTTTGTTTGTTTGGTTAGGTTACGTCTCAGTCTTGTCATCCGAGTTGGGTCATCATGTGTGCCAAGTTCCAGGAGCAAAGTACGCCTGACACTTGCGAGCGATCGGCAACCCAAAAATGTATAAACCTGCCCAACAGTTTTCACCTCCCCGGGTCCGCAAGGTGGGGATCGTCGAGGAACGAATCATCACCGCCGCAAGAAGTTTTTCATTCCCGCAGCGGTCAACTCTACCGCCCTTTCTTCGAGGGAGGACGGTGGATGCAATGTCTCACACAGTCTCGCAATTTTACCCTTTCGAATACGAAATGATCCTCCTCAGCAGCAAGGTTGACATCGCATCCAGAACGTGACACGGGACTGGGAGGAAACGACCGTACGGCGCCCAATCCACGCTTTTTGAACCCCTTCCATCTCGATTGTTCGCCTCGTATTTTCTATCTAGATCCGTACCAATGAACAGCTCGTGGAATATGAGCTGGGTGGAACACAATTGATTCGATCCCCTTCGAGTAACTCACCTCGGTTGTGGCTACCAAGTCACCCAGCATGTCATCTTTATAGTCTCCCCCCCTTTCTCAATCACCCTTCTTTCTTCATCCCTCCTCTTTTCCATCTCACCTTACCCTTTAACTCTGTCAAGGACTCTCCTGCCACAACCGTCTTTTGGTTAGGTGTACACCACCATGCCCCGCACTCCTTCAATGTTTGGAACCTTTACCGTCACCGTCGATGTCAACGACGAACCCTCTCGAAGCACCGATACCCTGCCCCTACACCTGCAGCGTGACACTCGTAAGCTTGTCTATCCCCCTTCTCGTGAATCGTCGTTAAGTTTTTCCTCCAACCTCTCCTGCAGAGGACATGCCGTCCGAGTTTGGGGATGATGGTTTCCACCTCCCTGCTCCCAGTGCGCGCCCAGCATTCTCGCCTGCTCTCGACACTTCCATCTCGCCGATATACTCGAATTTCTCACCGTCGACTTCAAGTGGCTATTCCATCCCATCGCCCGATTCAGCGATTACCCCCACGGACCCGGACGATGCCTGGAATCTCATACCCTACAACGTCTCATGGGGTCATGAGTACGAAGAGTATCGTGCGGGAATTCTACCCGGCCCAGAGGGCGACTGCATTTTCTTGCGCTCCCCAACACCTTTGCGCAACCAGCGCGCCTCTGAAGCTTGCAAAAAATGTCGTGAGCGCAAGGCCAAGGTGTGTCCCTCTCTCCGTTCCTTCACTCGTCACGGTCGTTTTAATGCCCCTCTCCATTCTTCAAGTGCACCGGAACTCGGCCTTCGTGTCTTCGTTGCACATCGCGTGATTACGTCTGTGAATATGCGTCCGAGGTTACACCCGAACCTACAAATACCACAAAGGCCCGTCGTCCACGCCAGATCCGAGAACCGGCACAAAAAGATTTGGCCCCGCCATCCCCTCCTGACCGTTGTATTAAAGCAGAGGTACCCGAACTCTTGTCACTTCATTATTCCGACCACACGGCTTCATACTGGGAAGGTTCCACCCCGAGCGATGACTGTTCAATGGAGGAGCCTTGGCAATTCCACGGGGGGATTCTCCCAGACGCCACCAACCATTCCCTTGTGGGACAGCCGTCCATCGCTGCCCCCCATCCGGTTCGACATAACCAACCTCAGCCACTAGCGGCCCCGCTAGCGGCACACGGTGATGGGTCGACCGCAGGGCTACATGCACAGATCCAGCTCCCCGTGCTGCCGCATTTTGGCATGCCGGATCAACGCCTCGTAGAACACGAGGTCTACGTGCAGCAAGAGGTCAAATATGAGCAAAGCGTGGTCTTTGGGCCCCATTCATACGACCCGTGAGTCATTCCACGCTTTGAGTAGCACGCCGTTTGGTCGCTGACGCACAACCCCACCCGCAGAACTAGCGTATACCACGCGGGGCATGACTACGCCATTTCCATGCAGCCATTGCACGCTGATTTCAATGAGGGTGGATTTCCTATGCATATTCCGGCACCCAAATTACCATACAACTGCTTCACCGCACCCTCGTATGTCAACTACTTGGCAAGTCCATGAGCATCAAAGTGTAGACCCAACGACGGTGCCTCGGCACGTTTCTATTGCGGTTACCTAGGGGCGTCCTTACCTACCTTATCACGTCTCATCTCGATCATAAACCCTCAAACAACTCACTGTTCGTCCCTTCTTCATTCTTACTTATTTACCCATTTGTGAACGCATCTCTTCTGGAGCTGCCACCGTCGCATTGCGGTGTGACTTGTATACTGTTACTTTATTTTTTTTTGTTCTATTGCAAACCTGTGTGTAAGGACTCAATTGGTGGGAAGTAGCAATGCAACTTATCATTATGTGTTTAGAATCGGAGCCACAGCAGGGTCTTCTTGACTTCCCGCATGCTACTAAATCAAAAATAGGAACGCGTCTCCGACCGGCTGGTAAGTTGATGGCTTTTGGTGCTGTTAGTGGCGGACGTCATGATTTCAAAAGTGTTGCGCGCTCATCAAGTGTTCCCAGCCTTACTCATGGTAACTCACTCACAACGCATTCCCATTCCCTTTGGGTTTATTTTGATGATGTTTGGACAGGCCGGACGATGCCGCAGCGCCGAGGAGAGCGCGGCCAACAAGTTGAACAGCGGGGTCTGGGGGTCTGAGTCCCCCTGGAGGTTCAGCTCGACCTCGAATAGCTTCGGACCTTCAGCCGCGCGCGTTCATCCAAAATTCATCATGTGCGCACGGTCGGGGCGAACAGCGGCTACTGTGGGTGGGGTCGACTTGTGTCTAGAGCAAGTATCACGTTATCGGGGGAGAATCATCATGTGCTCAGCGCCGTCAAGGCGGCGAAATCCTCGGGACCGGGAAACGTAGAGTTGAGGGTAGGAAGGTAAAAGGGGGTACCAAGAGGGCAAACAAGGATACGCAAGGCAGACGCGCGTCTCCCTCGTGTGGAAACGGCACGGGATCGATGCGCGCCGAACTCTCAATGGAGGCAGCGTGCCTGATTGAGTTTTCGTGGGGGGAGGGGGGTCGGATGCAAAAGCCTTCACATGCGTAGGTTCCAGGATACGGGGAAGTTATTCTTACCGAGTTGCGAGTGCATGTGTGCCTGTGCACATGTACACATCCACGCCTCTGCTTCTCTCAGCCACGGGACAAGAGGATCTGTTTGAACCATCGCCTCGCGACGGTTGCCGTTCCCCACCGGGGATCTCGTGTGGGGTGCTCCCTCGACGCCACGTGTTAGCTTCGACTTCGAATATTCCATCGGTCGGAGGGCCGGAAGGTGTGGAGCGAGCTGGAGAAACCTAGAGATATTTTGGGGAGGATGATGACGTCTAGACGCCGATGTGCCCTGCTGTCCAGCTGTCGTCGCGTCTCTTTTTACAAAGAGCCAAATTTCGCAACTATCGCACCGCGCTCTCCGCGGCGGCGGCAGATGTGATCTGACCCGAAATCGCGCAAAATGTCTTCTTTTATGTCCTCTTCTGTGCGCTACATACAGTACAGGTTTATCCGTACCGTACCACTCCATCGGGACCTGTCTCCTCCACTCGAGAAAGCCGATCAAAGGCAGAGAGTTTGATTGAGTTTCGGTATGACACATCTTCGTTCTCCATCTTATGTTCCAAGCCCTATTCTTTGACGTACCATCGCAAAGGGGTGAGGTTGTCCAGAAACCCGAAAAGTCAGAGTAACATCATAGGGCAAGCAGCGCCTCGTGCATGTCCAGTTACTAGATCTCGAGGACTTCTGCTGTAGTCAACTACCATACACCTGATCATTTGCATTCTATCGCGGTGTCTTGATTGAGATCTATGTATCCCTGACTAACATTGAGTGGTAGACTTGCCCACGAAGAAATCTGATAAGAAATGAAGAAATAGGCCCACAGCAGGGCGCTTGGATGACCTGGAGATGGAATACGTACGTTATCACGTACGACGCAAGAACTGCATTCGGCGCAGTTAGAGTGAGACAGTTCGAATCTTCCCCGAAAGCATTTTACGTTCATATGATCATGCGACGTACCGTATTCGCGGTTCTGGTCTGTTGCGTGATGCGGTGTCAAGGCAAGACTGCTGGAGTTCTTATAGATCTTATAGATCTTATCAGCAACAGCCGCGGCCATAATAGACTCACGCTACGACGATGCCAGTTTGGTAGATGTCCCCCCTTCCCCCCAATTTCCAGAACGTACGTAGCAATCATGGATCCTGCAAGGAATCATGCATACGCCCGCATCATGCCAACGTTGTGACGTACCACCACTGGGGAGAAAAGACGATCTAGTGATTTGAAAATTTGCGTCCTTGTGGAACATTAAACATACCGTATCATTGCCAGCCTGGCAACATTTCCTAATGGGTTTAAACGGTGACGGTGTGGCATTAGACGATAAATGTCGTCAATTTTGTCACCCCGTATCGATTACTTTATGGGCCAGTCAGGTGAGTTTTCTTCGAAGAAGACTGCTGGCAGCCCCGGGTACACGGTGCCCTAACGGTGCCAGCGTGGCAGGAGAGAAATATGACCAGCAATTTTGTTGGGACATTTTGGCCGGAAATAGACCAAAGGACGTTTATAGTATGGTACATGTGCTGCTGCCAATGTACCCGAGGTCACACGAATACAGTATTGGAGAGCTGCGAGAGGTCGTACCCCGACCAAGTAGATAATATACCGCAGGGTCATCGAAACTACACAGGCAGAAGGTGTAGTGGAGAAGCTAGAAGTCTTGCGTACGCGGTGTGTACTACGGTTCCGTCAAGATGATGGAGATTGCATAAGGCCTGGAGAGACAACACTCACCAGACTAGACGACATTACCGAGAGAGATGGGACATTGTGCACAGCTTCCGCTGGCCAAGCCCTAGAAAGCTAAGTCATCTAAGTCGTCTTTGGGGGCTCCTTAAGGGGGTTTTCCTTCCGAGCCTGGTCGAGGAGGTCTTCAAGTCCCTTGTCTTTCACAGCTTTCTGGGAAGCATCGCCATCTTGGTTGAGTGGATATCTCGTAGATAAAACAACGAAGGAAGCATACCCGCACACATTCGCGGTAACTTGCCCAGATTTTGCCGCACTTGCGTTCATATTCTTCGGCCTTTTCCTTCGAGTACTTGGCACGACTTTCTGGTGAGGCAGAGGCAGAGACAGCAGGCTCGAGATAACCCTCGAACCATGAGTTGAAACAGGAGTCATATTCCAGTTTCAATAGCGTGCAACGTTCTTCGAGACTGTGGGCCATGGTCACCGTGTAGTTTACGAATGTAAACGTGACTCGGGTCATTGCCTGTTTTAGCCGTAGCCGCCCAAGAGGCGCTCGACCTCGACCTCCTCGACGTTTGTTCCCTCTGCTGCAGTACTGACACAACTCCTCGCTCACATTGCCCTATCAACCATGGTCCTCGTTCTCGTCATTGGCGATCTTCATATTCCTCATCGAATTCACGATTTGCCGTCAAAGTTCAAAAAGCTTCTTGTCCCAGGAAAAATCCAACAGATCCTTTGCACCGGCAATGTATGCGACCGTGAAACCTACGACTATCTGAGGACGGTTGCAGCAGACGTGCATGTCGTCCGTGGCGACTATGATGAGGTACGCAACCTCAGTTGTGAAGATCTTATGAAGCTTGACAGATCCGCTACCAGTCTGTCGCATCACCTCTCTCCTTGACGGTGACCCACTCGCCCATACGAATAGGGGTCATTCACGGTCATCAGTGTGTTCCAACGGGGGATTTAGACTCTTTGAATACCATAGCCAGGCAAATGGATGTTGACGTACTCATCTCTGGGCACACTCACACGTATGGGTGGCCATCGTTAGAGTGAGCCGTTTAGCTCATGAATAGTCAAAGGTTCCAAGCTATCGACTATGACGGTCGCTTTTTCGTGAACCCTGGGTCAGCCACGGGGGCTTGGTCAGCTTATTTCAATGGGTGAGTGTCACATTCAAAAGCTCTCCGCATCATGTTGTAACGATATTTTTCAGCGATCCCACACCATCTTTCGCCCTCATGGACATCCAAGGTCCAGTCGTTGTAACGTATGTCTACCAACTCATAGACGGTGAAGTTCGGGTCGAAAAGATCGAGTATCGTAAAGATGTAGAGGCGCTTTCCGCGCGTGAGAGGGAAGCGACTGGGCCTCGCAGCACCGTTATGCCACAGAGTATTCCAAGCGTGGGTACAGGCCAACAAAGCGTTTGGTAGTAGTGGGTGTACATCGTCTCATGATGGCTATCCTCTACTATACCTTGGCAGCTGATTCTGTTGTCGCCAACACTCCCGTCTAGATATTCTGCAAATTGTAATCCTTGCGCATTCTTACACAGTCATCGGCTGGGTCGGGTATTTTGGGTGGCCCCGGAAGCGTTGTTCTGACGACGATATTATTTTCCTCGCAATGATACTTCGAAGGGACCAGAAATCCTGTCAGTCTCGAGTATACTGTATGACAAGATCTTCTGCTCAATCAGACATCCACTTAGCTTCTTGCAACGAAATCTACCCCGTATGATTCTGATTAATTTTTTTTTTTTTGCTGTTCCGCACTCTTTCGATACCATGAATCCGTTGACTCGGTGTGGCGATCAAACCGTCTTGAAACCATAACACATTCACGCTCCTAAAGGTAAGCTTGCGTTCGTCATTGCTTTCCCACATTTACCTCTTTTTCTTGGTGTTGTTTCCGTGGGCTGCAATATTACTCGTACATTTTTGTGTTGCCCAGGAGTTTAGCTTGTGAGCAGTACTAGTGATGTAGAACTTGAACTTCTAGAACTCGCTGGATCGCAGAATAATAGTCTGCACAGCAATCTCGCTGCCCACAGGATCACAGTTGCGTGAGGACTTCGTCTTTGCGTACCGCCCTCATCCCCGCATTGTCGAGTTCGAAAGGATTCGTTTTTCATCAAGGCTCACCAGACTGGCGTCATTTATATTGATTGCAGCTCGCACTGGTGTACATCCTGCGCACTACTGTATACTCCATAACACATCGTGCGGTCTCCGACATCGTATGCAACTGACCCTTTTGACTGCTGGATCCCATGGCGCGTCACAATGACCAGCGACGGTCCAGCGCAAGGATAAACGACGCCTGGCTCCGACCATGTACGTTCATCACACTCAAACCTATAAGTATAGCAATCAGGCGGGTGTATGTATGTGCCACACTACCCGCGTTCCTTGGCGTCTTCTGGCAGCCCCTGTAACTGTTTTCGCGGGTGTGCGACGTCCGGCCAGAGAGTCTTTGGATCGCGGCCCCGATCGTCATGAAGATGTGTGGGCCGTAGAGCGAGACACCATCATGATAGACCCACGATCAAGTAAAACGTGTGGCGACCTGCTTCACGGTCAAGCCGGGTGTACCAGGCTGTTGTCATCTTCAAGTTGTCAGAGTAGCTGGCGCTAGTAGTAGCGCATATCAAGTCGTCTGCCAGTGTGTCCGCATCTGCAGCTAGAATTCGACAACCACGTTCGTGCCAGTGGGATCATGGAAGTCTAAGGGTAGTGATGCTATCGATACCGACGACTGTAGGACGATGCACAAGTTCACGGTTGCTCGCCCGTTGTTGTTACGCCGGAGCATGTATCCGAGCGGCCCGAGTCCTTGTGGGGAATCGACGGCGTGTACCCTCATCTAGCTATTGCCAGTGACTCGGACACCTCCCATTGGTTATGATTCCTCCCCACAGGCTCACTCCTTGACCATGATATCGATTCGATTTACGATGTGAGTCATCCCCCCCTAATAGTCCCTGTCCCTATTCAGGACTGCGTCAGTGCGTCGTTTCCGGTTGCCCCTGCCACTATATCCGAGTCACCTGATGATATGAGCTGTCCAGTTCAACAGGCGGCAATTTGACAATTACCAAGTGTACTATGTAGTCTGTGGCACAATAGAACTTGAGGAGCCGTTGGCTCTCGATCCTCGGTGTCCGTACAAGGAAGACAAACACGGGTCCATGGTGTATTACAGTGCAAACAACTTCAAGCCGCTCTACCGTGACGGTGACTTCAGCCATATATCAGGACCCTTGCGTTGGCGCAGGGTGACAGAGCATTCACCTCGGGTTGTTCTACTCTCTTATATCCGCCCAGTGGTATGTCTGTATCAGCCAACCAATACACTCCGAATCCTTCTCGATTCTCCAACAACATACGTAAGTCCTACATTCACCCATCGTGCTGTTGCTGGGGCGTATCTGACACACTCCACAACAGCTCCTGCAACAGACGCAGTGAGGGTGATAAAACGATCGCGCACCGGCATCCAGAGTATATTTGAAGAAATACCCGAGTCCGAATCCTCCTTTACCGACTCCTCAAGTACCTTGTTCTCTATATACTTATCACATGCGGTGAAGCACGACAGAGATCAGGCAGAAGGGTGGAAAGCAGGCGCCGATGGAATACTCGTTTTTGTACGCATTCTCACCAGTTGCCGACGAACAGAACTGACACCATACTCCTGCTTTTCGTAGACCGAACTATTCGCAGCAGCACTCGCCACCTTCGTCGTCGATCGTTACAAGTCTTTGTTGCCCGACTCCGGAGCAAACACCGTTATCCTCCTCACTCAAATATCCCGACAACTCGATGGCCTCGGTAATGGGACCCTTGTCAACAAGGTTTCGAGTTCTTCTCTGCCCCAATCAAACTGGCAGGCTCCGGCGTCCGCCGTCTGGGTCAATGCGCTCTGGTTTCTGAGCCTGGTCATGAGCCTGTTTTGCGCTCTCCTGGCAACGCTCCAGCAACGCTGGGCTCGCCGGTACCTCCATCTCACCCATCCCCAACGAGCCATCCATAAGCGTGCCTTCATCCGCTCATTCTTTGCAGAGGGTGTTTCCCGCTTCCATCTCCCCATCATTGTGGAGGCCATCCCAGCTCTCCTCCATACATCGGTCTTCTTGTTCTTGGCAGGCCTCGTCATTTCCTTGTTTAACATTCATCACACCGTTGGGTACATCGTCCTCGCGGCGAGCTTTGCTTGCGTGGTCGTATACGCAGCGATAACAGTATTGCCGACTATCTATCACGACAGTCCATACACGTCTCCGTTCTCGGCACTCGTTTGGTATGTCTCTCGGAAGGCAATCATGGCGTTGCTCAAGACAGCCAATCATATCGCGGATTTCGTCAAGAAACATACACACATGGGCCAGAGGAGCGCGGTGCTCCCGCAAAGTTGCAATGAGTCGACAGGCAATGAGTCGACGTTGAAAGAACGTCTGTCTCGAGACATGACAAGGGCTGCCAATTATGTGGCGTTGAGGATGGACAAGGGATTGATTTCCCGAGCTCTGGGCTGGACGCTCGATAAGATGGACGAAGAAGGCGAATTGGTGCAGTTCGCTGCCGGCATCCCCGGGTTTTCCCGTTCCACTGAGGTTAAAGACGCCGTGTCGATCCTTGAAGAGGCTCCAAAATACAGTAAATCTCATTCCGGACTGTATCGCCACATCACAAATCTACTCATACGCTCCGCAAAACCCGGGTTATTACCGGACTCCAAGCTACTTCCAGAATCCGTACGAAAAGAGCGGATAAAGATCTGCCTTGAAGCCTTGTACTTCCTCCCTGGTGCCATCAAAAATGTTCTGCGCCGCGCGGCAGACAAGAAGGACAACAAAACGGTGATCAATGCACTCTCACCGTTACTCCAATCTGTGGAATCGTGGCGCGTTGCAGAACGACTTTCTACACGTAACCGCAGGATTCATCCAGAGGTAACGATCGCAGCGCAATGCGTTGTCGCTGTGTTGGCAAGTCAAACTCCAGATGAGCAAACCGAACCGATCGTCATGCAATTGTTGAAGATCAAGATTCAACATCGTGACAACTACATGAGTGAACCTCACAGCCTTCGCCTAAGAAATCTCAACAAGTTCCTAGCAAAGACGGCTCTCGGGTGCATCGAGATGGACCCAGAAAAGTATTCTATCATCGTCTCAGTGGCGTGCTTGGCCAAGAAAGAACTCAATTTCGAAGACGCCTGGCCGAAGCTACGCGAAAAATATGAGACGCTATTGGCCAGGATCGCATCGTGCATGACTGGATCGTCGCCGGAGAATGCTAGGAGGAACGCGACAGAACTATATTCGGAACTTGCTAAATATCTTCAAGGCTCATCCGCCCAAATTATCCAGGCGGGCCCATCATCTGCTCCGCCGCCTGACGACGATGATGACAACGACGATGACGCCGATGATGCTGAGCGTGCTGCTACCTCGGCAACGCCGCCTGTCCGCACTCGACAAGTATTCCTGCCGTAACACCTGGTGACGCATACTGTATATTCCGATGGTGCCCGCGGATTCGGTTATATTACCGGAGTGGTTGAGGAAGCCACGAGGTTCACTGACTCGGATATTCTGAAGTACTTACGTTATGTAAGGGGATGTATAGTAGTATAGTAGCTACCCGGACCGGAATTCCGGATGTCCATGTCCATGTCCGAGTCAGTGTCAGTGTCAGACCGAGAGCGAGAGAGTCGAGCAAGTCACGAAAAGAATCCGGACGTTTCTCCATGGATCCCACTTTCCATGGTGAGCCCTTCGAACTACCACAAGATTCGCTCTGCTTGACAATCATCTTCCGCCTCGCTGACAGCTTGCAATTACGACCGTGGCCCTTACCCTTCCCCTCGCTCTTCTTCGTCGCCAGCGTGCATCCACTTCGACACATGGCGTGCATACATCTCCTTCTCACTTTACTTCCCCGCCGCCTTTGAGACGAGCATCGTCGCCTCGCCTCGCATCAACACAGACGCCACCAACATCAATGACAGGAATGCCGTCGGCAAAGGCAGGAGCCCCGTTTCGATGGTCCTTGGAGGACACGTCGCGCGTTCCGAGAGAAGATAGCTTCAATGGTGTTCTGTATTCGCTCAAAGCGTTCAGCATCGCTACTACGCTCGTCATCGCAGGCGGTGCCGCCAGCGTGTGGGGCGTGAAGGTATACCTTGGTGTCAAGGATGTACGTGAACATTATCCATTGATAATGTTTCACCTCTTTCTCGTGTGCAGAACCTTACGGATTATCGGTCTTCTCAGACGCAGGAGTTTGCATCCGCCATGCGCCTGACAATTCTCAATAAATGGCCTCTCCTTACCTCGCGCATCCACCGCTCGTCCGGCGACTCTCCGACACCACCTTCCCTGTGGCCACGAGCGCCAGCACCATCCGCGACGGCCCGCACCGATTCCGACTCGCCAGATGGTCAGCCGCTCACAAGTGGCCCGGTGCCAGACGTAATAGTAGATGGGTCACGGTGGAGCTGGCCGGCGGTCGAATCGCGCCTTGCCGAGGCGTACGAGCGGGGCGGGATCACCCAGTTCGCAGAGGCGGCCATCGGTGAACTGGAGGCTGAGTTGGAGCTTGAGAGGCACAAACGGGGTCTTGTGGATTCGGATTCGATCCAGGTCCAGAAGTGAGCAAACCCTGTCCTCGGTGTGGCGTCTGTCATCCGACAGCCGGAACGATACTATACATACTACTAGTCATATGGCCATCATGATACCTCGCGGTACTACATGTGGGGCCATGAGAATACGGTATTTTTGCGGGAGTCTACGGAAAAACAATAGCGATGTCTACCAGGGCAAGGCAGATGTCTCGGGAGAGAGCTCTGTACTATGGCTTGTTCTTCGAGATGACGTCGAAGGAAGGAGATAGGTGGGGGACTACTAGTATGCCGCCCTTGTGGGTGGAACAGCACTCAGCATTTGGAGTTCCTTGACAGACGGGAAGAGGACCTGATCAGGCAAGCCGATGCTGTGAAGCACAGCAAATCGAACAACGACATCGGCGAGGCCCCATATAATACAAACACGAATTCCCTCGGGAGCACAACAATAGAACGACATCGACGATCACCATGACCATGGCCAGTGTCACACAAAGAAGGATATATCTGGACCTACAGCGTATTACAATACACACCAATTTCAAAGTCGACTCAACTTCAGCCGTATATTAGGATCCCTGTCTTGACCCACACACAGAATGACAGAAAACTTCCTCGGGCTATCTATACGACACTCTTGTCTACCGTCAGTGGCGGCTACATCATGTCTACCTCAATCAACCAATCCCCGCCTCACCCTTCTCAAGGAAACATACGTAGGTCCCCCTCGTGACTCCCGCTCCTGGAAATTCCTGTTTGTACCTGACACATGCTACAGTCCCTAAAATGAGGGTAATTGAACGATCGCGCACCGGCATCCAGAGTATATTTGAAGAAATACCCGAGTCCGAATCCTCATTTACCGACTCCTCAAGTACCTTGTTCTCTATATACTTATCACATGCGGCGAAGCACGACAGAGATCAGGCAGAAGGATGGAAAGCAGGCGCCGATGGAATACTCGTTTTTGTACGCATTCTCACCAGT
This sequence comes from Russula foetens, assembly GCA_003316565.1. Taxonomy (NCBI): domain Eukaryota; kingdom Fungi; phylum Basidiomycota; class Agaricomycetes; order Russulales; family Russulaceae; genus Russula; species Russula foetens. Next base: position 153 of record QFFA01002642.1, on the reverse strand, counting down.
TGCCGACGAACAGAACTGACACCATACTCCTGCTTTTCGTAGACCGGACTATTCGCAGCAGCACTCGCCACCTTCGTCGTCGATAGTTACAAGTCTTTGTTGCCCGACTCCGGAGCAAACACCGTTATCCTCCTCACTCAAATATCCCGACAA
>QFFA01002639.1:0-11502 GCA_003316565.1 Russula foetens | reverse complement strand
GTTGTCAAGGGCCTCTCAATTCTCACTGCCAAACTATCTGTCTCTCTTTCCAGGCTTTAGGGAAGAAAGCCTCACCTGCACACCGCTCCATCCGACCAAGACTTTGATGACATCCCACAATAATCATGTCAGGAGAAGATCTCTGGGCACAATCTCGCAGGCCTCTTCTCCCTCAAGACGCACTCTGCATCCTTGCTTTGCATCTGTCGTGTTCGAATTCTATTGTATTGTTACCATTAAAACATACTATACCAAATCTGTTTTCTCGAGCATGAAAAAGTGTGCTATTGCTAAGATTGTGTGATCAAAATTGACTTACCAAGAGTCGCCAGGTGCGAGCCCCTAGTAAGAGATGCGACGGTGACGGCTGCTGAAAATGAGAGTAGAGTCGTGACAGGATGTCATTAAGGTATTGACGAAGGCTAGCTCGAAATAGTCTTGGGGAGTGGGTATGGAAAGAGGGAACGAGAGTGGGATGGATGGCAGTCTGTGGGACGGCAGGACGACAAGCGAGGCGATGAAAAGCGCGCGAAGCGGCTCGGCCCTCATAGGCCTCATCCCACGACCACGCACGACTCGCCTTCACCAGTCCCCTCATCACTGAGCTCTCACAAGCAACCACCAATGTCCCAATCCCCCATCAATAAGCCCATGTGGCCATCAGCTGAGCACCATCAGCCAAACGATCCAAGCCCCATTGATGCATGAAAGAGGACGTCGTCCAGACAAACCCGACGACTAGCAAGACTCCGAGTCTGAACATCCCTTCCCCCCGTCCACCGAAGACACCCAGCTAGCGTGGAAGTCCTCTGTCTTTTCTAAGCACGCTGGAAGAATAAATCCGCCAAGAACCAGCGTACGTTGCCTTCACATTGCTGCCAGTGCCGGACGATAGGCTCCCGCCCATCATACAACTCTTGGTTAGTATTCAGCACCGAGGAAAACATTTCTGACCACATGCATGCCTTTGAAGGGGAAGGTCAAGGGGTAGACATCCAAACCCCAGAGTCACGGTGGTCCCCAGCCCACGAACTCCGAACCCGACAATTGCGTCCCACGTGGGCTTCTAATGGCTGCAAGGCGAAGACTTGGATTCCTACACTTCAACACGATTCTCCATACCTCCCACAGGAATTTTCGAATTCAAAGGGAGACCTTTGAGGCCTGATCTGGTTGCAATCCAAGCCAAGATGAGACCTCGCCACCGGTTACCACTGCTGGAGGGCTATAGGTAGAGGACGGGGTATCACAGGCTCCCACCGCCTTACGGTTCCAGATAGCATACCATACATCATCAAGCCGTACAGAACTTGCGGTTCACCCACGTCTTTGTAAATGATATGTATGCATGTGTGTAAAAGTAACCCGTTTTCCAATCACACTTTCTATTGCGTCCTCTCGTCTTCAGCACAAGAAAACTCAATCTATTAGCACGCGATCCCTCCAACGCCCAACGTTCACAGACCGCCGACCCCCCGTGCTTCCTATAACGAATGCACTGTGACTACTCAATGCGTCCAACACACACCACAGTTCATCCCAAAGGGTATCAGAGGCGGGACGCGCGTCGAGAGATGTGGAGGAGGGTGGGGGGAAAGGGGAAATTTCGGCGAATGGCCCAAGCACCCAGAGGGAAAAAAATTCCAAGTTCGGACGGGGCCAATGTCAGGGCAGTGAGGACGTCCACCAGGTCAGTATAAAAAATGGTAAGGCCAGGGAGGATTGTCTTGCTATCGCCTTCGTTAACTTCTGTCCATGTCACAAAGTTCCGGACAAGACCTTTGGGACCTTGCCTTCTCTAACGTTGGGCGAGAAGACGGTGGTGAAACCACAAAGAGCGATGATGTCGCTCGCGCAATATACGACGTATGTGGAAATGGGCCGACCTGGTGCAAGTCGGAAGGGGCGACCGGTGCATCGAATGGGGCGACCAATGCATCGGAAGGGGCGACCGGTGCGTCAGAGGGGGCAACAGGTGCGTGGTAGTCCACGGCCTATAAAATGTAGGTGAGTGCTCAAGGGAGGAAATATCACGCAAGGATCCGTGCAGGCCGAAGGGACGGTTGCCAACGGCCCTACGACCACCTCTTCAAGTGATACACAATCATCCCCTGGCCATGGAATTCCCGGGCGTCGTCCGCGCACCTACCCTGGTACTCAACAAACATGGAGAGTAGGTGAACAGCACTGAAGCATGTGGTCGGCAGCGGTTGTGGCTCAACGTCTCTCTTTTGGATGGATCCTTCGTTAACTCTTGCATCGATCTGGCGTGTTTTGAACTCAAGACGGAATTGGCAATCTCAAATGGCAAATAATGACTCGCAATAATTGTCCAAGACGTTACAAGACTATTCAATATATTGTCTTATTAGAATGATCATATACTCAGATACCCTGTTTTGATATTACGCACCGTGTTTGCAAACATCGAAATGGTGTGCTGAGATATTCCAACGATTGACTTATTTGAGAGTCACAAGGTATGTGACCGGGAGAGATGGGTGTGGGCTTTGAGTCGTCAGTCCTGACGGGTGCTGGTGAGGGCACTGAGGGGTCTACGAATGGAAGGGAGGCTGGCTCAGAGTCTCGAACAGTGGGAATGAGGAAGGGGGATGAGAGTGAGGGGTGGAACGGAAGAGATGGATGGTGTCTGTGAGTGGCATGACGACTCGGACAGCGGCAGCGGGCAAGAAATGCCGCCCGCCCCAACAGTCTCCGCCCCGCACATCCCCGACAACGTCTCGACCAGCGAGTTTGTCCTCACCACCTTCTCTCAAGTGATCACTTAGTATCTCTACACTCCCACCAACGAGCCCATGTTGTCATCGGCTGAGTTCCAGCAGCAAGAGCATCCAAGCCCGTCCAGCACTTGATGCGGCGTCCTTCATTTGAGCAGTCCGACTTGCAGTTGTCCAACCTATCTCCCTTTCCCACCTCCCACCAAAGATAACCTCTTGCAATGGCACCTGTGGAAGCTCAGAACCTCTGGAAAGTATGACAGAAGTGGACAATCCCTCGACGACTGGTTGATTCACCTTCGCCCCCACACGACCATCGCCAGACAGCAGACCCTCGTCCGTCATACATTTGCTGGTTGGTTACTCGCACATCGATACGTTCTTCTGACCACACATAAACCAGGGAAATACTCAGACCACTTCCAAACCCCAATACTACAGCCTCCCTACCGGTGCCAATGTAGGTGGCTGTTCAAACTCCTTCTCACTGCCCCAAGGTGACGACTCGAATTCCTGTGGTCTCTATCCGACCGTTCTATCACACACACGCAGGCACATCGCACTCTTGGAACATTTCTGGTTCAACCCAAATCTGTATCAGCGCAACCGAGTACCACCGCTGGAGAGTCATGAGTAAAGGATGGCCCCACGCTGGATGAGCCACATCCCCACCCACCATTCTCCCCCTTGGCAGTTCGAAATGTGTAGATAAAGCCGTATTATAGCTTGCGCGTGTCATTGCATGTCCCCCGTGCATGCATACCATGCGATATTAATGTAATCGTATTTTTTTTTCTTAGAAAAAAAACTCTACACTCAAGCAATTCTCTTTTTTTTTTTTTGAAAGCGGTATATTTCTAGTAATATAGCTAAATGACTAACTACTGAGAAATAGCCATATGGCGGGAGACGAGCGTCAGCCCCATTGGCACGCTGGAGCCGGGCTTCTCGGCCCGGTGTGAGGGAAAATGCGTTTACGCACATCCTGTTATGGATAGTGTGGGGCTCAGGGTTGCGGTGCTGGACCGGTCCTACTACCCACTAAAACCTCACGCTCATGTATCCAATCGTTCGGGAGGTCTCTTTCTTTGCTTAAGACATGTTCCCAGGTGTTTATCACTAAGTTGGTAAACCCTTTGTTTCTTTTGATTTTCGATGCTATGATTTTGTCTTCGGTGAGTCTCGAGTTTATACTGCTGAGCCATCTCGATCTGATTTCCTGACTACTGTGGGGGTTTTCTTGGATCACCCTTTCGCAGCGTAGAACCCATATCAGATGGGCGGACTCTGAGATGAGGATCTGGAGTAGACGGGAGGCCCCTCTTAGGTGCGCGTTTTTCTGGCGGTCCCTATTTTCATTTGTGTTATTTACCGCTTTTAGGACCGATAGGCAACCACATCCTAGGATTGTTCCAATATCGACCTCTGGCCATGGGATGTCTCTGTGGGGCCACGTTTTTCTTGCTAGGTTCCAAATTTGTCTCGTCGGTCGGCATCTGCAATTGACTAGGATGTGTTCCATTGATTCCGTCGATCCGCAGGTCGTGCAGAACTGTCTCTCTGCAACTGCTTGTACGTGGGACCAGAAGTTTCCGATCCTGAAGACCTCGTGCATGGCTTTGAACAGAAATTGCCGTATTTTCGGTCGTATCGCTGTCTTTCTGGTGCTCAGCCATATTGTTTCTTCCGTCTCTTTTAGCCCGGTATATCTTTCGATCGCTACTCTTGCTGTGTGGATATTATTCGAGGAGGATGGGCGGAGTAGAGGGCGTTTTCCTTCAAGGATGCCCTTGTAGGCTATTGCTTGGGTAAGTGTCGACAGTTTCGCACCCTGTATGTTGAAATTGTTTGGGACGCTCAGGTCTAGGGGGTCGGGGATCGGTCTTGCCGCCCCCTCTTTTGCTAGTCTGTCACTTTGTTCGTTTCCTTCGATTCCTTCATGGCCTTTTACCCATTTAAAGGAAGTTGCGGCTTTACGTCTTCTTAGGAGGTACGCAGCTCTCTGGAAAAAGGGAGCGTTTTTTATTCCTATCCATCCTTGGTTCTCCCATTCGGTTAGGTGGGTCGTTAGTCCTTCCATTGCGTATTTGGAGTCTGATATAATCTCTAGTGGTTGGAATAGCGGGACGGCTTCCACTGCTATGATGATCGCTGCTATTTCGCCCACTTGGTTCGATTGTGCCGGGCCTGGGACTCTTATCGATTTGTTCATGGGGTTTCCAGGGCTTATCCACATTCCCCCTCCACACGTGGCATTGCTTCTCCCATTGTTCAGGCATGCACCATCCGTGTATATTGTGATTTTTGGGAGTAGTGGGTTTTCCCCGATCTGCGGGGGGCGTAGGGCTGGGGTGTTCGCTAATTTTTCAGGGTCGACGAAGATACGAAAGGCGTCAGCAAGACTCTTTCCGCACGGTATGGATGGGTTGAAGGTGATCGCTCCATTTGTTTGCTTTGCTCTCCGGTTTTTCGCCTTTCTTGATGGGGTTAAGGAGAGGCCGTCGTTGGGATTTTCCGGGCCAAAAGGGTTCATTTTAGGTGAGATTCTTCTTATTCTGGATGCGGCTTCTTCTGCGCACTCATGTGGGTTGTAGCATCCTTTTTCTCTATCGTCTCTACAATCTTGACATGGGCAGAAGGGGGAGGGACGGTGGATTGTTGTGAGTTGTTGGATGTTTAATCGTCTCGCTGCTTTTATTAGGTCTGTTACTGACGCTATTTGGTGTTTTTCTAGTAGGCATTTTGCTGCTCTTGTTCTAATGGCTCTCATCTTTTCGTCTATTCGGTACCATGCTGGCAGATCTTGCCTTTGTTTGACGCTGAGTTTGACTGCTGCTAGGTTCGCATTATAGTCTTTTGCCACCTTCAGCATTCGCTTTATGTCGTCATTTAGGTAATTTACCCTGGGCCCTCTTTCTGGAGCGTTCCAGCACTGGAGGAAGGGATTCTTTCTAGCACGTGCTAGGGTGTTTTCTGGAGCAGCTGCGTCGATTATAAGGTCTGTGACCGCTGCCCATGGTTGTCGTGTTGAGGAGAAATTTAGGTATGTTTTCAGCCACATTAGGTCGATCGCATCGTTACGTGCTTTGATGTCTAGGATATTAAGGCCTCCCGATTCCTTTGGTTGGTGTAGGTATTCTAGGGCAACTCTGGGGCCCTTACCGTCGTCCCATATGAAGTCATTCACGATTTTATTCAGTGCTTTTTCGATATGTGTTGGCATTCCTTGGGTTTGGGTTAGGAATTGGGTCAGGCCACCCACATAGGCTTGAATTAGTAGGCTTTTCCCGTCTACGCTTGGACGAATTCTGAGCCACCTTTTCAGACATTCTTTTGTTTTGTCTAGTAGTGCCTCCCATGGGGCTTGGTTTTCTGCCTCGTTTCCTATCCATGCCCCTAACATTCTGACTGCTTCCCCATCCCTTGCAATGCGTATGCTTTCTGGGAGCGGCACAAGGTCTAGGGGATTTAGTTTTCTTGTGTCGATGACAGATCTTCTGTGATTTGCAGAGCCTATTGGTATTACTTCCGTTTTTTCTATGTTGAATTTTGCACCTGATGCGGCGCACCATTCATCTAGGACCTTTTGGACTGTATCAAGGCGGTCATGTTTGCTTAGGTACAGGTTTGTGTCATCAGCGAACAGTTTTATTACAAGCTTTTCGTCTAGGCATGGGATATTCAGACCTTGAATGTCGGGGCTGTTTCTGATCATGCATGCGAGCGGTTCTATGGCGAGATCAAAGAGGAGGCATGATAGTGGATCACCCTGCCGTACGCCCCTTGTGACTCTAAAGGGTTGGCTAAGTACTCCATTGATAGCGACGCGTGTGTAAGCGTGGCTGTACAGGGCTTTTACAATCTTGATAAATGGGGGGGGTAAATGGAAGGTTTCCATTGTGTTCCAGAGGTAATCATGTTTGATTCGGTCGTATGCTTTTTCTTGGTCAAGGGCCATTATGGCCCCATCTTCTCCCACAATATCTGCGTAGCTGATGACTGCTTTTGCCAGGCGTATTTGATTGAAGATTGACCTTCTTGGGATGAATCCTGCTTGGTCGTTGTGGATCAAGGTATCCGCGTGCTCCGCTAGTTGGAGGGCCAGCACCTTGGTGAGTAGCTTATAGTCCGTGTTCAGTATCGTGATTGGGCGATAGTTTCTTATATCGGTGGGGTCTTTTTTCTTGAACAGGGGGCACATCCATCCTTCTGCAAAATCTCCTTTCTCATCTGTTCCATGTTCCTGGATGTCCTGGAAGACTATGGTGAGGGCTTTCACCACGTCGAAACCCCTTTTGTTCCCTTTTATGGCTAACGCGTATCTTTTTTTTAGAGTTTTCCATAGTTCGTTCGGGCACCCATCTAGGCCTGCTGCTGTTCCCTCCTTTAATAGGTCTAGGGCTCGGTTTACATGGTCTTCGTTCATATTCCAATCCTGTGCGGAGATCGCTTGTTCTCTAAGTCTTTGGGATTCTGGGACCGCTTGTAGGGCCCTTTGGACTTCTCTTGTTCTTGTCTCTGGGGCAGACATCGTTCCGTCATACTGTATACTTTCATGGTGGAGTCTCGCTATATTCGCCATGTTCTTCGTACAGCATTCATACTGAGTCGGGTTCGAGTTTGGTATTTTTAGTCGCATTATGAGGTTGCGTGGTTTCTTTTCATTGCTCAGTGCTGACCATCCGCCTCCTAGACGTTCACCCCTGTTTGCTAATTCTGCTTTTAATTTGTCCCTTTGGTTTTTCGCTTTTACCTTCTCAAGGTGTTCCAGTTCATTCATCAGGAAGGCTGCATTTGTTCGCGTTTGTTCATTTGTATCCAGGTCCGGGCTGGTCATGAGCGATTGTAAGTCTTTTTCTATTGCTCTCATTCTCGAGTTCAGTTTGTGGTACGTTCCTTTCGACGCATTCCTGGCTAGGTTACTGATGTCTTTTTTGAAGGCGTTCCATAGCGTTTGTGGGTTGCTCATTTCTCTGTTTACCCTGCTTGTTCTTAGTTTTTCCAGGTCGGACGATAGTTTGATTCCTCTTTTCTCTACTTTTTCTAATACTGGTTCATTTTCTAGGAGGTATAGGGGCCATGACCACCTTCCTGTTCCTATGTGTGGGGCGTCGCATGGTGAGTATTTGACTTTAATTAGCCAGTGGTCCGTTGGGACAGCTGAGGGTTTCATCTGCCAGTCGAAGACATGTTGGGATACTTCTTGGGAAGTATAGGCTCGGTCTATTCGTGAGTGTATATAGGTTCCATCTACATTTGCGTGGTATGTGAAGCATCTTGCTGATGGATTAGTATGTCTCCAGGTGTCTTGGATATTCCATTCGCGCCTTACTTCTCTTAGTGCTTCTATGGCCGCTATATCGTCGATGTGGGCTGGTGCTCTGTCTATGGCATCCTCTGTGACGTTGAAGTCTCCCAGTACAAAGTCTGGGAGGGGGAGACGCAGTGTACGTCGGCGTGATGTTGCATTTGCCCAGAATTCTGGTTGGTTGTTCCTGGAATGTGGTGCATAGACATTTACTATTGACGTCGTGTATTTTTCTAGCCATTTCACTTTGAGCATGATTGCTCTTCCTGGGACTAGCTCCTTTACGGAGTATTCTTTTGGTCGAATTAGGGCTTTATTTATCACAAAGGCGACACCTGCTGACGCTCGTGGATTTGCTGGTAGAGGGGAATTTATTATTACCAGGTTTTTTCCGAAACAGGCCTGTACCTGTTCTAGCAAGCGTTCATCGAGATGGGTTTCTTGGAGGGCGAGTATCGCAATGCGTTCATTGAAGATTGTTTTGTTAACCATTGCCCATTTTTCGATACAGGACATCTTTTCCTTAGGGGCTGTTGCGCCATTCATGTTTAGAGATGCGATGTTGATATTTGCTTTCTCTTTCGAGTTTCTTTTGGGTTGCGGGTAATGGTCCCTTTGGTTGGGGGGGCCTCCTGGTTGGGGCATGCGCTGGTGTGCGCTTGCGGGATTCTGTTCCGCATGTGTTGTCCTGTTCGGACGATGGGGGTTTTGGTGCCTATTCTGGACAGGTCGGCCACGTTCCCTTCTCTGTGTATTAGTGGTGGCTGGCATTATTCGCGTATTGGTTCAAGTTGGGGGGGCGCTGGGAGACCGCACCTTGCCCTTATATATTCTGAGTGGGGGTGACTTTACGCTATTTACATTTTTAAGGTTTACGCTAATTGGACCTATTTTCAGGTAGTCGTATGAGCATGTAGCTATGGTGACTTTGGGGGTATCTGGCTAGGGGAAGGACGTTCGCGGGTTGGCCCTGCGGGAGCGTCCCCCTCTCTGCTGCTTTCCTATGGGGTTCCTTCTGGGGCCGAGCCAACCTTCGACCTCGGGGAAAGGGCATAGTCCCCTTGGGTGATCCCTTCCATGGCATATTCCGCAAAGGTGTGGGGCGATGGCTGTTTTGCCCCGGCCAAGGTCCTCATTTATGTAGGTTCTTCTAGCCAGGAAGCGTCGTATGTTGGACCAGAGTCTGACGTCTTGGATGAAGGATCCTTTGGCGTAGACATTGAACTCCGGGTTCAGGCAGTTGCCTTTGGATTTCATGTCGAGGCGGCGTATCCACATAGAGTCGATGAAGTTGGATATAGCTTGGCGGAGTGCTTCTTGGGCATGGGGAGGGGCTTCTTCTACTATCGAGTTAAGGGCTCCCTGGGTGAAGTGGTCCGTCCAGACGTCTCTGACTGTGTTCATAATTCCGTTGTTTTCCAGAGTGGTGAAACCTCTTATGGTGAAGAGGAAATCGGGGCAGGACGGCTCCAGTGGGGCTACTTGGAAGGTAATGTTAATTGAAGACCAGACCCGGCGTTGGAGAAGGATATGGCGGTGCATCTCTGAGATGTTGTAGATGAGAAAGGTTTTGGGAACTAGGCCCTTTTTGGTGGCTTCCTCACTGGGGGGGGGAGCGGCCACACCAACTGTAGATGAGAGGGTGACTTCCGCAACTGCAGCTAGAATGCGGCCCATGATTTCTTCGTGTTGTTTTGGGTTGTTCACATTGCTGTCGAAGGGGATGGCAAGAAGCTTGCTGCCAGCAGATTTCCACCATTTTTCGACAGTGTCAGCATCTATGTTGTCGAAGAGAGAGATGGGGCGGTGTTGTTGGATGTGGGGCATAGGAGCATCCGTGTACTTTTCCAGTGGGTCACGTCGGAAGGGCTGGTTTGTTGGCATCTCATCTAGGTTCTCCCCAAGGAGGTCCTTGACGGAGGGAGGGTTATTCATATTCTGGCCTTGACCCAGAGGGAGGGTAGGGGCATTCCTTTGGGGGGAAGACGTGGTAACATTGGTGGGAGCCTCAGGTTGGCCCAATGTCTCAGGAGTTGGCGCAGGGGGGGCCATGACTTTGTCTAGGAGTGCCATGAGGCGGGATTGGTCTAGGTTTTCTGGAGAGTTGGAGGCCCTCGTCGGGGTGGGGGGAGGTGAGGGGGACCCTCCTTCTAGGGCTCGTGGGAGGGGGAGTTGGGGGGGAGTCAGTTCAATTTCTGTAGACACGTCCACATCCATGTCTGGTCTTTCTGAGGGGGACCCTTGGAAGGTGGCCTCCACGGGAACTTGGACTGAGGTAATTTGAGGAAGTAGTTGTCCGTTTCTTTTGTTGGAGCCTGTGGGTTCCTCTGCTAGGAAGGGTTAGGTCCTGTGGTGACACCACGAGGGATGATACATACTGGTTCTCTTACGTTTGCCCTTTTTTGTGGCAAGCGCTGCTGTTGCGGGGAGATTTGGTGCAGTGGGCATAGTGGGGGTTGTGGGTTGGGGGGGAGAAGCCATTGGCGGTAACTCTTGTTTTCCTGAGGTTATATAGTTTCCCGTTTTTTCAGGGGTAGGATGGCAACTGGTTCACGGGTAGTCACTTGTAGGTGAGTTTGTCATCATTAGGACGTAAATTTTAGGCCTGGTGGGGCATGGCTGGTATGCTGGGAGCCAGACGATGTGCTGACGTGTCGGAATTCATGTTGTATGCTCTGAGTGCCATACTCTACCAATCTTGGACTTTTGCCCATTTTGATAGGGTGGCTGCCTTTGGTTGTTTGCTTTCAGGAGGCCTAGGTTGAATTAACCGGGGATATTTTCTAGGGTGGCCTGGGTTCCGTTTGTTTCTACATGTTTTGGAGAACAACATGCATGTCTAGCATGACATATATGAACGTGCTAGTTCTATTTGGCACACTTTCTTCTAATATTATGGGAGTTCCATTGTTGTGGTGCTAATCATTTCTTTCGGGGGGGATAGTGTATCCTTGTATTCCTGGCCACGATGTCTCGTGGGAAAACCGGCCTGGTGGTGGTCGCGGTTCAAGGAGCCCCACTCAAGCAATTCTCACCAGTGCTGTCGCATCCGTTACTGTGGCAACCCACCACCCGTCATGGTCCCGTTCTCAACGTCAACCCGCAACCATCTTCATCACGTTTTCTATTCTCTCCTCACCCCTAGCTCATGGAAATCCAAATTTTCTTCATGTAACTTCCTCCCTGGGTTCACTCCCCGCCACTACTGGGTACGGTACAGTGGTACCGTCTGGTTACCATACCGAGATGTCTCGTGAACCGCATCTTCAGCGACTCGATGACCTAGCACAGCGCAGTCCAAGACATTGGCTTTTCGAATTCGCACCAAGGTTTTGTGGTCTTACGGTGGAGCACGAGGGGCGTAGCCCCCGAAAAAAAGTCTCCGCACTTTGCCCGTTGTGACAAGATGTCTAATGGAGGAAACATTGACCATTCATGATGCGTTATTGTGAATGA
>QFFA01002629.1:0-13203 GCA_003316565.1 Russula foetens | reverse complement strand
CAAGATCTCCACAGCCACCCGCTGGCTGCCGAGATCGATAAATGCCAGTCTCCCGATTCCATTCTCGCTATATTCAAGGCGCAATCCCAGGCCTTTGATCAATTCAGGAATGGTGACCCCAAGCTGATCAAGTCTCTCACGCCTGTTGTCAATGGGTTGCATGCTATCTCGACCAACACAGTCATCAGCGCCGGCGCCAGTTTCGTAAGTCCAATCCAGTTCCATTGTCCGGAGCCAAAGTGATTTGACTCTAATCTCTAGGCATTTCCCCCTGCAAAGGTTATTTTTTCTGGGATCGGTGTCCTTCTCTCCGTGCGTGTGACTCTCGATCTCTCTGCCTAGCCAATAATGATGAATACATCTGCCAGACGGCCAAATACGTGAGGGAAAGCTACGATACCCTTCTCGATGTCTTCGAATGTATCGAAAATTTCACGATTCGGCTAAAGATTTATACGGAGATCAAACCCACACCTGCCATGATTGAAACGATGGTGAAAATTATGGTCGAATTGGTGGCCGTGCTCGCACTCGTGATGAAACAAATCAAGCAGGGAAGGTTGAGTACGTCTTGCAGCATCTTATTTCACGGCAATCGATGGTTAATTCTCAGCAGAGAAGTTTGCTAGAAAGTTACTGGGAGAGAAAGACATCGAATCGGTCCTTCAGTGTCTCGATCGGCTCACCCTCGAGGAGTCCAAGGCGACTGCTGCCCAGACGCTCGATGTAGTATATGGTCTGGTCAACAACATGCAAGAGGTGATGGAAGGTGCGCATCATCTGCTCGTATCGATGTCTGTGTGGTACGATGCACAAATCTGGTAGATGGGAAGACATTCACAGACGATATCCACAAGACTCTTGGTGCGTCTAGCTTACCTGTTTGACGAAGGCTCAAGTTTGTTTACATTGTGCACTAGTCCTCATGCAAGAAATAGCAATGACGGTAAACAAGATCAAACATTCGTACCTCACTGACATTACAAGTTCGGATGTAAAACCTGAAGCTACCTTGTAGGTGACCAATTGCAAGACAAGATTCGATCTTGGTTGTCTCCACTGGACCCGTGGACAAACTACAATGTTGCTTGCGCGGCCCATCACCGTGGCACTGCCACGTGGTTTATCCAAGGCGATATATTCAAAAATTGGAAATCGACTGGCTCACTTTTATGGGTGCAAGGCCTACATGCGCATTTCTCCTTCCCGTCTAAACATACCGCTGATAGTTTCCGATTCATAGCCGGTTCAGGAAAGACTATCATTTCGTATGTCGCTACGAGCATTCTTCATTCAATGTACTCATGTCAGCGATAGTTCAAGCATCATCCAAGACATCCAGGAGATATGTCGGACTGGATTATCCAACCTTGTGATCTTCTACTTTCATTTCGGGGATACCACCAAACACGATGTGCGCAACCTCCTATCTTCTGTTCTTTTCCAGCTTTGTTCCCAATCCGATCAATTCTCTGTAATGATGGCATGCACGCTGGGCTTGGAAACACGTGACAATGCGGTGTTGCACCACGCGTTGCCAGGTGGCGCCTTGTCCAACCCGCTCGCCTTGTCCACCCCGCTTGCAATCTTATTCTATGAATCGCTCAAACGCTCGGACCAACGCATCACCCCGTGGACAACACGCCCCCTTGTACGACAATTACAATACGCATCGCGAACAATGCGTCTCTTGTTACGACGCCGAGCACCTTGTCGCCAGCAGAATATACGCATATTATGCTTTTATTCCCTTTTTCTTAGCTCACCACATGTAGTACCACTCGTGTGTATATAAACCTTCGGGTGCGGCCTCGTCAATAAAGGAGGCAAGCGCCATAAGGCAAATATAGCCCCATCTTTCCTCTTCTCTCTAATTGCGTGCTCTTCTCGACCGACTCAACGACCAGCGAGCCTGCTGCGCCGCTGTTTGTCTTGCCTACTCAGCCTGGTTCTCTCGTTTTTCTGCTCTCGCCGACTGATCTCACCCGCCGTTTCTGCTTAGCCGCTCTCGCCCTGCCGCCTCCGACCACCGCTCTCGCCTTGCCGCCTCCGACCGCCGCTCTCAAATCACCGCCTCTGACTGCCTTCGCCCCGCTGCCTCAACTTGACAATCGATCGCCCCGCACGCCGACATCTTCGCATATCCTGTTTTCATCCCTGCGTGTTTCCGTCCTTCCGGGAACGCGGCCTCTCATCTTCCTTCAAGAACTACAAACTCAGACTCACTCAGCTAGGTCATCAAGACTCAGCTCCCTACATTCTCTGAGATTCTTTCATCCATATATTTGTCCCACAGCAATGGCTCCTGAGAGCCCAGCGTATTCACGCTTCGAGAGTGTTTGAAACAAATTCTTGCACTTCAAGGGCAGGCTGCTCTCTACATTGTTGTGGATGCACTCGATGAGTCCCCAAATTCTTCCGGGGTTCGAACAAAACGCCAAGAGGTCCTCAAGATTCTGAAGGAGCTTATTGACTTGAAACTCCCCCATCTGCATTTCTGTGTCACCAGCCAGCCCGAGGTCGATATCCGAAGAGTTTTCGATCCCTTGAATCCCTACACTGTCTCACTTCATAATCAAGCCGGACAAATTGAAGACCTAGCAAAATATGTCAAGTCAGTCGTCCGCTCAGACCCAATGATGCAGAATTGGCCAGAACAGGTGAAGGAATTGGTCATCAATACTCTCGCTAAAGGTGGTGGCGGAATGTATGTAATCGTCGTCCTGACACCTATTATTTCTTTCTCATGCGATAACATCAGGTTTCGGTGGGCATACTGCCAGCTGGAAACGCTGCGCCAGTGTCCGTTGCGCTATATTCGAAGCACTTTGGATGAATTACTGGAGACTCTGGATGAAACATACGCATGAATATTACAAGGGATCCCCAAGAAGATGTGGAAAGACGCCCATTGCATCCTCCAATGGCTTACAGTGTCTTCATGGCTGCTGTATGTAGAGGAGCTTGCGGAGGTCTTTGCAATTAATTTCGATGAAGAAATGTCCGGAATTCCTAGCTTTGATCCAAGCTGGCGGAACGCAAATGCCGAAACTGCAGTACTCTCTGCTTGTTCTTCTTTGGTTACTATTGTCGACGCCAGGTGGGACCGAAAATATGTACAATTCTCACATTTCTCCGTTCAAGAATATTTAACCTCTGATCAGATCACAAATGCCGAACATGTCTCCCGCTTCTACATTCACCCCAAACTGGCTCATACCCTTCTCGCCAAAGCTTGTCTTGGTGTCCTCTGTCATTTAGACTACAGCATCGATGAAGCCGAGATCAAGAATTTCCCCCTAGCTGAGTACGCGGCCGAGCACTGGGTGGAGCATGCACAGTTTGAGGACATATCATCGTATATTCAGGATGGGATGGATCTTCTCTTCGAGAAGGACAAGCCACATTTTGCGACCTGGGTCTGGATATACAACATAGACAAGGGTAACGCCCGCTACACGCACATCGCTCAACGTTATCAACGCGATCCAAATCATCCAATCCCACTGTATTATGCTGCGCTATGTGGATTCGGTGGTCTTGTGGAGCACCTCCTCACTGCGCATCCACAAGGCCTCAATGCCCAGGGCGGCGTTTGTGGATCTCTGTTGAATGTGGCCATAGCCAAAGGACATCTGAACATAGCGCTGTTCCTACTGGATCGTGGTGCAGATGGGGATAATCGGAGCAAAGAGGATTACACTGGGTTGTACATGGCATCATCTCGTGGATACACTGGTGTCGTGCAGTCGCTAATCGACCGGGGTACAACTCTGAACGTGAAGTGCAATAACCGGGACAGCTTTGGCCTAGTGGATTGGACTCCGCTACATGTAGCGATCTCTAAAGGACATCGAGATATTGCAATTCTATTACTGGAGCATGGTGCCGACACGGAGATTCGGAGTAGCTTGGATCAGACTCCACTTTATATGGTGTCGTCTCGTGGATACACTGATTTCGTGCGGCTGCTAATCGACCGGGGTGCAGATCTGAACGTAAACTGCCAAGAGATTATCGACTTCCTCGCTAGCGTGGAGTGGACTCCGCTACATGCAGCTGTCGTGACTGCGGCCGAAGGCCGCGATCGTGACTACCACACAAGCACCCGTAACGCACTCGCCTCCCATGACACTCGAGCTAAAGAGGGGATCGCTAGCGATACCTCTAAGTCCACAAGTCCCGCCCCTAAAGCTAAGCTACAGTCAAGCATTGAAGATAAACCTGGGGTCACGTGATCGTGGGAAACCTCATGTGACCAAACCCTGTGACCGGTCACGTGACTCCTCTGCACTTTCAAGGTCACGTGATGTGTCATGTGCCCAAGTCCAGTCATGTGCCCCTAGCGGACAAGCGGTCCGAATGGCGCGAACGGCCCGCTTCGGGAAAGCGGTCCGCCCTGTAGCCGACGTCTGGAAGACAGTCGGAATAACCAAGTCAACCCCAAGAACCCCGACCCAATCAGAAGGGTCTTACTCAGCGCACGGCTTTGCGCAGCAGCCTTACTCATCTGCGCAGCAATCACGCCATTGCGCAGCAGAATGAGTCATGTACTTCTAGGCTCCGACATACAGCTGACTGATCACCTTGTACCATATATGGATAGATTCGTACCCGCAGTCCGTTGATTGACCTACCCTTAAGTAGCGCATGGACCCCCCTGTATTAGTATATAAGACCTGTAAATTGTAGCGAATAGTCCCCAGACTATTCTCTTGTCTTCCCCCATCATCTACTCTGGAGCTTCAACTCCGGATTGCTCTCTCGCTCTTCTTTGCCTACATCTCCCTACTCTGCCTTTGGTACGGTCACCTCCGCCTTCAAGCTCAAGTCGCTCAGCTATCTACTGTCCAACAAGTAGTAAGTTCGCGACATTAGAATAGTCTCCTAATATCGGAGCTGACTGTCTTGGACAACGACAAGTGTCCTTCCCTTCCCTCTCCAACCAAGACGTCCCTTTTGACTGGATCGCCCCGTATTTCCAAGACGACACAAACCCCCTCCCAGAAGACGCTTGGGACACACTAAACGGTGCGTACGAGTATAATCGCGATGAATCCGACGCCGCCCTCCAAGAAGCCCTTTCCTGGTCCCCCGCCTATTCGCCGCCCAACTCCCTCCAGTGGGCCCTCGGTTACAGTCCCGCCGCCTCCGTCCAGTCAGCCTTCGCCCCCTCGCCTCCACCCACACCCGTCGCCGCCGCCCCCCCAGGCATATACCACCCCACCGCCAACCTCTGCTGTTGGCTCGCCACTTGTACTTCAAGCCGCGAGCCCTTCGTCCACATCATCGCCAGTAGCGCCCCCGTCGCTGCTTTTCCAACGCCCCCGCACCAATGAGTATAACGAGTGGGGTGCCCGCACCGGTATCTTCGACTACAACGTCGCTGCCGCCCTCATCCAACACTCGCCGCCATCACCACCACCACCCTCTGAGGACTCCCTTGAGTCCATTCAACTCTTGCCACTCCCGCTCCGTTCGCCTTCGCTGCCCATCACCTCCCTCGACGCCCTCGCTGCCATTGCTATGCGCGAGTTAACTCGTATTAAAGAGGAAGAGGTAGCGTCTAGAGTTTACCTTAAGTCTCCCACACTCACCTATCGAGATCAGACCACTCCCGTTATCCCACCGTCGCCCCACCACGTCGCCCCCGAAGAGCCCGTTCATCACGAGGCTTACGTATCCCCAACACTCCAGTACCCGCTGCACGACCCCGACTTCGACGTCCCAGAGTTCCAACTCCCGCCGCCCATCGTCAAAGCCCCCGTCCACCGCGTCCCGTCCCCAGCACCGCCGTCCCGTGCTGCCTCGCCCGACTACGTCGTCCGTAGTCCCTCGCCCACCGTCGCCGCCGCCTCCGTACTCCTGCTACCTGAGCCAGAGCTTTTTCCAAACCTCTTCGTACCCCCGCCTTGCGTCGCTGCGGTTGATCGTCACCCACACCTTTACTCGATTCTTTACAAGAGGGGAGAAAAAATCTGGGTTCCCCAAGCTGAGTTAGTCA
Organism: Russula foetens; assembly: GCA_003316565.1. Taxonomy (NCBI): domain Eukaryota; kingdom Fungi; phylum Basidiomycota; class Agaricomycetes; order Russulales; family Russulaceae; genus Russula; species Russula foetens. The sequence goes on along the minus strand of QFFA01002629.1, from coordinate 7,199 downwards.
ACCCGGATCAATTTGCTAACCTTCTGCGGATACAAGACCTTGAGTACGCGTCGCCTCATTTTGTCACCCCATTTCGTGGACTCGTGTACCACGACGTTCGTCTAGCCGCGTCAAACTTTTTACCTTCTGTTACCATTTGCGCCAAAGTCGGACTTCATCCTCCCTCCCTTTTCTTTCATTTCGGCTACATTGAAACTTCTTTTGTGGACTCCTTGAAGTTTCTTTTTGGACAATTCCCTTCTTCGTGGTTACAACATTTTGAGGGCATACTAGTGCCCCTTGTTGCTTACGACTTCTTGGACGGACGCTCTGTTACAGTCGCGGGGCATCTTCATTTCACGCCTCAGGGACCTTTTGTTATTAACCGTCAAACTCACATTGAAGACGTACTCTACCACAAGCCGGGTTTAGCTCGTTTTTGCCCCCTTCCTTGTCTTCCGGTTAACCCCATCCTTCACATTTCGCCTCCTTCTGCGGAGTTGCCGCTTTAAAACCTTTTTTTTAGTAGTAAGGTTTTCTTATTCAAGTTGTTCAAATAAAAAGAAGTCTTATTATTTTCTTGAACAAATCAAGTGTCGCAAATAAGTGAAGAAAGAAATTTTGAAACAAGTTCCCTTTTTGTAGACCTAAGGGAACAAGTCTACGTCACTCATTGGAGTGAACTCAATTTCGTCACCAAAGCCCTTCTCGACTTCTTGCCTTTTGGTCGAGCCCTCGCTCCCACTAGGTTCTATAACCTTATCAACTTCCAGCTACCTACCTTAGTAAATCTCGCTCGAGAAACGCGGATTTATTGGGCTGTTAACCCCACATATACGCTCGACCAAACAATTGTCAATTCCCTCACCATATCCTCGGACGAGACGTTCTTTTGGCACTACTACGTACCGGCCAAAACCCAGGAAATCACACAGACCATCCTCCAAGGAAATTGAGTTCGATTTCTTTCTAGCTTTCATCTCTCGGAAACCGAAATCAAGATCGATTTCAACGAAGTCCGCCTACAAACCACCCAACTGGGCACCGAGCTCATTGGAACTTTGGGAAAAGAATACACTTATAAGTGGTCAGACCAACTTTGGAGTGTTACAAGACTAAACTCTGAGATAGCCCTCGTCGATCCCGTCGCCTTCTACTACCCAATCGCAGTACCCAACGCTTGGGGTCGCGAACAAGAATACACACTCCACCTCGCTCGTACCCTCCTGATTAGGGACGACTTCGAAATCGACGCAGATTACTGGAACTCAGTGGACAGTACTGAAGTGGACACCACTGAAGCAGTTATTGCAGAATTAGAGGATCTTATCGCAGACCTACCGGCCTCTTCACCCCCGTCCTCTACCCAGGAATACCTTGACGCTAGAGCCCTTACTCCCCCTTCATTCGACTTTTGCGGTTGCGGCATAGATCTTTGCCGTTGTATACTTTATCGACCAGACACTCCCCCCACTCCACCTTACATTGAACTTTGGCATCCTAGGGATCACCCAGCCCCAATCCCAGGACTACATTACAACAGAATAGGATAATCTGGATAACCTGATCTACGCCAACTTAGGCCTGATTATAATCCTATATTTTCTAATCTTCATTATTGGAAGCAGACTTCACTTCCTAGAAGAAGCAGTACTCTGGATAATTCGTCTAAGTGCAGAAAGACGAGTAAATCAATTACGCCTAGATGTTGAAAACCTAGCAAACTGGCGACCTCCTCCCACAGAGCTACACGAAGAGGAAGACGCTCCAATAGAACCCACGAACGAGAACAATCAGCTCCCACAGTCCCAGTCCCAGATCGAAGGAACAACCCATTCCTCCTCAGACGTCTGGCCAACCAAGATCCTTCACTGCCAGTTACTTCACAAATCCCCCAGATCCAGCTACCCTTCACCGAGCCAGACGATGAACCCGTCTTCCCTACCTTGAATAACCCACCGCCAGCACTTCCTGTACCCTCCCCACTTTTGAACACCTACAGCAGGTCTAGTTCTAGAACCGAAGAACTCTTTAATCGAGTTTCGCAAATTTCCCTTCCAGAGAAAACCTACTTAGCACTTCACATTCCCACTCGCACCAAAGCAGAAGGCCGGTCTTTATTAAACCACTGCGGTTATCTATTAGGACGGCAACCACGAATCGAATTTAACCACCGGTTAAACGAACTCCTCGAACTTTGCCCTACACCAGGAATACTCCAAGGACTCGTGTGGAAATACAGAATCACCATTACTCCCGACGACGTAAGAGAAGAGTATCGCGTCATAGTGCAAGATCCATTGGATCGAAATCACGTCTACCTGCGCCCTGCCTACTCCATGCGCTTTAACTGGGATAACACCGGTTACCGACTCACTTATATATGAGTGAAGAGTGGGAAGGAGTAAAAAGAGATTACTCAACCCGTATCCAGTCTACTCCAGAAGATCAAGCTCATATCTACGCCTGTTTCAAAGAGTGGTTCGTCACCCTTTACGAGACACAATGAATTATCTTCGCCTGGTGGGACGAAGAAATCCTCTACAGCCAACCAGGTCACCTGTGGAGATCTAACTTCACTAATCGAATCATCGAAGAAAGAGAATTCCTCTTATCTTACCCACACTTAGACGAACTCAGTGAACTCAACCCGCACAAGGGGACTGCACTCTTTAACGGAAAGGCAGTCAAGTGGTCTAATAACGGTTATTGGAAGTACAATAACAATTGGGTGGTCCATTTTAGCAAGACTACTCAGTCTTCGGCGGAATACACACCAGAACCAGACTCGGACAATGAAGCCGAAGTTACAGCAGTCCTCGAAAGAACAGAATCGACGATTACTGCAGCAGCAGAACGACTACAGGAACTTTGAGAACCTAGTCCTGCACCCAGTCAAGAAGCGAGTCCGCTTCCTACTCGAACCCAATCATTTGCCCAGGAAATCACCCAAACCGCCACACCACCGGCGTCCAAAGCAAAGGGAAAGCAACCAGCTATACGCAGCACAGGAGCCACTTCATCCACAGTTCCTAGAACTACAACCGCCAGCTCTTCTCGAGCCCCAGTACCTAATCCGCCACCCAGAGCTCCTACCCCACCAGTTCGTCCGCAAACCCCAGTTTTTGTACCAGCACCACAACCACCACCAGGTCGTCCACCCACACCACCACCTATGGCAGGAAACGTTCAACAGCAACAACAAGCCAACGCAGTACCACGTCCAATTGGGACACCCCCGGAACCCTACGATGGGTCACAATCGAAGGCACAATCCTTTTGGCACGCTCTAGATAATTACTATGCGATAAATGAAGACGCCTTCCCCACCATTCCCCAAAGAGTAGCATCAGCCCTGGGCTACTTTAAGATTGGAACTCGTGCTGGGGATTGGGCTGCTAAACGCATGGAAGCAGCCTTGAAAGTCACCCCTCAAAACTGGGGAACCTGGACGGCATTTAGGGATGACTTTAAAACCCAGTTCATTCCCCCACAGCTCAAAGTGGAAGCTATTGCCAAAATGCACTCCACGCCTATGGGAAACCAAGACTTTAACTCCTGGTATCAAGAATGGAGCACCTATGCAGCCGACGCGGATGTAGACGAAACATCCAAGATGTTCGCCTTCAGGAAAAACCTGAATCAAGGCTTGAACCAGAAGCTCCTTATGGTCACTCCCCAGCCGGACACCTTACCAACCCTCGTTGAAAAAACTCGTGAAATCGATAGAAACTACCAAGTATTCGGAGGAGGAATAAACCGACCCTCCCGTGGATCATTCAACCGGCAGGGCCGAGGCACATCGATCCACGAATTATCTATTAATCCTGATGGAAATACTACGGAGATTGCAGCTAATTCCACTAGAGGCCGTGGACGCGGACGAGGAACCAACCGCAGAGGACGTGGACGCCTCACTCCTGAAGAACAAGCTCGCCGTCTTAAAGAAAACCGCTGCCTCTACTGCAACGAAGAAGGACATTTTGTGGCCCAATGCACCAAGCCGCCTAATCGTCGTCCCAATCCTCCTGTCCATCAGTTGGAAACAAGCGAAAATCAAGTACCCCAAGGCGACCTAGCGGAGTCAATGTCTGGACTCCAAGTCGCAGTTATGCAAACCTCTGATATAGTCAATATGGAAATCGACTCTGCGTCTTTTTAGATTCCTCTCCTGCTGCATTGTCAGAGAGAGATGTACCACTTCCCCAATACTGTAACCTCAATACCATTGCTTTGGGTCAGACGGTTTCTGTAACACCCCTTGTAAACGTACGTACGATTCGGAATACACGCGTACCTTCTATTCGCATTCCAGTCCGAATCGTATGTAAGGGGAAACAAATCGATGCTCATGCACTCCTCGACAGTGGCGCTGAAGGCCTCTTCTGCAATTCAGCCTTTGCGGTCAAGAACAAACTACCACTTTACAAGCTTTCGTCCCCGGTGTATCCGAGAAACGTTGATGGAACGATCAACTCCCAAGGCGCAATAAATTATATTGCACGACTACAAATGAATATGGGTTCGCGACATACGGAACAAATCCAGTTTTTCGTCACCAACACAGGGAACCATGACCTGCTACTAGGAACGGATTGGTTAAAGAAACACAATCCTAATATCAATTGGGCAAAACATTCGCTCAGTCTAGATCGTTGCCTGCCGCAGTGCTATGAGGACAACAATCCTACTCCTTCGCCTCGAATTGCCGCTATGCTTCCCGCCGATGAATGGGAAAAACATATTGATGATTACTGGGACTTAACAAGTGGAAACACGGACACACTTGATTATTCTATAACAACGAGTGGAAACACGGCCACACTCAACTACTACGATCTATTGAATGGCAACTCGGACACATTCAATCTACATGCACATCACGAAAAATACTTAGGACCCACGATGGGACATACCACGGCATCCACAGCTCCTTTAAACGGACCTGTTATCGGACGAACGACTGTCTCCACTACACTAGCTATGTCACAGAAAATACAACTTGCGGAGATTCCACAGGAATTCCGGCAATATGCCAAGGTCTTTTCGGAAGAAGAATCACAGCGACTACCCCAACACCAACCATGGGATCACAAGATAGACCTGCTACCTAATATGCAAATGAGAAAAACAGGAGTTTACAGACTCACACCGCCAGAAATGAAAGCATTAAAGGAATACCTCGACACAGGCCTAAAGAATGGCACACTCCAGAGATCCAAATCCCCTTTTGCATGCCCCTTCTTCTTTATGGACAAGAAGGATGGCAAATTACGACCAGTACAGGACTACCGTCCCCTCAATGAAATCACAAAGAAAAATGCGGCACCTATCCCTTTGATTCCAGAGCTTGTGGACAAGCTACTCGGTGTGCGGTACTTCACCAAGTTAGATGTATGATGGGGATACAACAATATACACATAAGGGAAGGCGATGAATGGAAAACCGCCTTTAAGACTCCTCTTGGCCTCTATGAATCCAAAGTAATGACCTTTGGATTATGCAACGCCCCAGCAACCTTCCAGACATTCATGGACACACGATTCGCAGACCTTGTCGCGTTAGGACATATGATCGTCTATCTAGACGATATAGTGATCTTTGCATCTACGTTAAATGAACTCAAAATGTGGACACATCGTGTTCTTAAATGCCTACAAGAACTTGACCTCTACTTACGACCCTCAAAATGCGCTTTCAATCAGCGGTCAATTGAATACCTTGGACTTATAATCTCTGAAGGAGAACTACGCATGGATCCAGTCAAGTTAACAGCCATTAAAGATTGGCCATGCCCTAGGACGGTTAAAGACATACAGAAATTCCTAGGCTTTTGCAATTTCTATCGCCGCTTCGTACAAGATTACTCGACTCTAGCACATCCATTATTTGACTTAACCAAGAAGACAATGCCTTGGAATTGGACATCCTCTTGTGAACAAGCCTTTGTCGTGTTACAACGCGTTTTGACCACTTCCCCAGTCCTCGCACTCCCCGACTACGATCGACCGTTTACCCTTATCACAGATGCAAGTGATTATGCCACGGGAGCCATATTAGAACAAAACGACGCGTTAGGTCGTTCCCACCCAGTCGCATACTATTCGAAGTCACTACAGCCAGCTGAACGCAACTACGAAATCCACGATAAAGAATTACTAGCCATTATCCACGCACTGAAGCACTTCCGTCACTACCTGCAAGGTAGTCTCCACAAGACAAAGATCTTTTCGGACCACGCGAACCTCAAGTATTTTACGACAAAGCAAACATTAACCCGCCGCCAAGCACGTTGGTCGCTCTTCCTAAGCGATTTTAACTACGAAATTATCCCAAAACTGGGGAAAACGAATAAAGCTGATGCTCTGTCACGGCGGCCAGATTATAAAGAGGGGATAGCATCTGATAATGCAGAAAAAATCTTGCTTACTCCAGATAAATTTCGAATTCAAGCAATGCAGACCACAGCAATTCCAATCACGATTAACACAGAATTAAAGACAGCAATCCAAGAAGCCATTAAAGCAGATCGTCTTACCGGACAATTGCTCAAAGAAATCCTAGTTAGCGGACCACGCAGCATAACCAAAGGCCTACAAGATTGGAACTACGAAGAAGGCCTAATATTGAATAAGGGACTTGTCTACGTCCCTAATAATGGCGACCTCAAACGCAAAGTAGTACAGACCTTCCACAACGATTTACTAGGACACCCCGGAGAATGGAAAACTATTGAACTAATTACACGAGAATATTGGTGGCCAGGAATCACAGAATATGTAAAAAACTACGTCAAAGGATGCGCCACCTGCCAAGCAACGAAAATACGCCCCCCAGTCAAAGTACCATTGAAACCAAATGAAATCCCTACAGGAGTTTGGGAAACTATCACTATGGATTTCATCACAGACCTCCCCACATCGAAAGGATACGACAGCATCCTCACAGTTGTAGACCGTCACAGCAAAGCAATAATCCTATCCCCATGTCACAAAACCATCACCGCAGAACAAACCAGTCAACTACTCTTAGACAACGTATGGAAATGCACGGGTTTCCCTCTAGCAATAATCTTGGACAGAGGTCCTCAATTTGCAGCACAAGTAACACGCGAATTATGGCGAAAACTAGGAATCGAACAAAGACTGTCGACAGCGTTTCACCCGCAAACGGATGGAGAATCTGAACGAGTCAACCAGGAAATCGAGCAATACCTTCG
>QFFA01002623.1:0-20340 GCA_003316565.1 Russula foetens | reverse complement strand
CAAATAAAGGAGTCAACCTGCCGGAGGTCCTCGATCACTATTGGACTTGAGAAACCTAGGTAAGGGTAGTCACGTAGACGCCTAGGCCATATTAGGCAGCAGACAGGGCTTGAAGTTTGCAGCTGGCGAGCAACCTACGACCAGTACTGATTCAGGTGGAGATAGAAGGCGATAATAACTGAAGTGGACGTCATCAGGTACCGAACGACATTTTGGAGAGATGTCGTTGACGTATGTCGGAGGCCTCCAGAAGTTCATACACCAGTGACAATGAGGACGAGGATAGCCGGGCGGATAAGCGCAAACGAGTTTACTCGACATGAACTGAATACAACTTCAAACTGAGGTTCATTCAATCCAACAAGCCGCGGAGAATGCTTACTTTAGTTGACCTGAACCAAAGATCGACGTCCGCAAGCGAGCGGTGGTAGACGCACGACCCATCCTTGATATCTCCTTCCGCATATGGACACGGCCACCTCGATTGACGATCTTAACAAGTCCCGCCCACGTCCACGGAGCATGTCAAACACACCTCATCAATTCCTTATTCAAAAATAGGATCTCCAGCAGAGACGAGATCGTACGTCGCTCTTCATTCCAAACCTAATCAGTCTAACCCTCAGACCACGGTAGGACCGGGCTGTGGTCAGCAGGCAACATTCGTGGAGGGGCGGGCCGAAACCAGGTTGATACGCCGCCTTGGTCAACGACTGTTTGGAATCTCTACTGCATCCGCGCACATGCAGTGTTATCGGAAATCAGGTAAGGCCACCGCTTGACAGATTCCGGAGAACGACCACCCACTGTAGGGCTCCTGTACGGGAAGGGTCAGAAATGAAGGTGTGGAGTTCGCGTTGCGAATTCTCTGGAACCACCGCTGTGGAACAGAGCAGCAGATGGCAATGAAACTTTCCAAGTGGGGTCCTAAATCCGAAATAAACGTGTCCGATCTCGCCGCGATAACAGGTCGATGCATAGTTCTGCCAAAATACGGAAAGTGAACGGAAGAGGCACCAGCGCTGAAAAAAGTGAGGATTGTGGTGCAAAGATTCCTCCAGTCATCACATTCATGCCTTTCCAGGAAGGGGCGATGGGGCAGTGCCACTAGTAGCTCTACAACGAGGTGATGGCCCACATCATGGCCATGTTCGCATGTATCTGGAACGTGCGTAGGACGTAAACTACCCGCTGAGACAGTCAGAGACACGAGGACAAACACACTGCCTCTGGACAGGATGCGATAAGGATAATGGCGACAACTAACTCAAGTCACCGCGAGCGCAATGACATGATCCGGGTTCTGGTAGGGGTCGGTCAGCAGAATGACAATCTGGGGCAAGTCACTGTACCGGACGTATTGGCGTGAAATCTCATGTTGCGTTGATGTGTACGCAGCATGTTAATGGGAAATATTCAAGTAACATGGATGAGAGCGGCCATATGTCTGTGTCTGTGCTTGCTTGTAAAGATGATGATCATGGCATAGTCTCGAGTTAATAATAGGGTAGGGAGACGAAATAAAGTACGTAATTGGACAGTTGCCAACTCATTTTGCGGCGTTGCGCCGTGCGCCGTGATCATCATCAGGCTCATGTTGTGCGTGCTGTCCTCTCTAGAAATTTCGAATCAGAGTCCCTCCACCGCCGTTGCACGATTTTTCTCCACAGTGTGATCGTGATGCAAATCTCCTCTGGTTTATTATTGCTACGCCAGCTGCGACCCACCGATCCAACTATTTCCCCCCCCGTTTTACCTCTTTTCACTTCTCGTCTAATCCACAGCTCTCTTCAAATCCCATTCTAAACAGTCATTGGATGTTCCCGCCTCGTAAGGTACGTCGTGACGTTTACGATGACCGGAGGTCTGGCTGATGTTAAGACCTCATCAGACCGACAAACTGAGGCGCCACAATGGCGGACCCTCTCAACCAGTTGAATCCGCTCCCCACAGAACTGACACCCATTCTACCCAAGGGGCCCAAGACCCACCGGTGCAGAATGGCCGGCCGCACCCTTCGGGCCCAGCGCAGGCTTCCTACTCCCTGCAAACCGACCATGCTCAACAAGGAAACACCGCTCGACAACGGGAGGGTGCCCTTGTTCACGCGGAGGATAGCCCTTTTCGAAGCGGTCACGCACAACCACACAACAGCAACGACAACCTCTCCACTTTGCCGATGGCTCTCAGCCCGTCGAGCGGCACCGTCTCTCTGCCAAACGATCCCACCCAGCAGATCCCACCGGTCACGCACATTGCCCCACCCGACGTGGACAAAGACGAGTGAGCGCAATTTCCACTGTATCAATTTTACCACTAAGATATATTTTCGCCACGAAGATGCTATGCCTGGTTTATAGCTGTGGATCAAGACGGGAATGGTCAGCTATCTCCGGAGGAACTGCGTATGCTCTCCTTTTCCTAAGATTCGCCCCAAGTCCGGCTGAATTGTAGCACAGGCAGCGCCCTCTTGAATGAAGGCGGTGGGGTCGTATTTTATTCTCGTTATGAATGACACTCATTCGTTTCCTTTATTCAGGCTTGTCGTTCTCTGACAGCACGGTGAAATACCTTATGAGCATCTTCGTACGCCTCTCAGAGTCATTCCGGTATGATCTTCCATGATATGTTTTCTCAGGACCTTGATGGTAATGGCACGATTGGCTTCGAAGAAGTGTGTAGTTACATCGCTCCTCGGTATTTCAAAACTCACGTCCTATGTGCAGTTTGAGCCGCTGTGGCGCTTTATGACTGTACGAGTCCCAAACCGCACCCTTTGCTTATCTGACATTGCCAATAGCAATGGCGACAGATGTTTGATTCATTTGACATCGACCGTGATGGCAGAATTGATGCTGCCGAGCTGGGCCAGGCGTTGGCCTACTACAAGTACGCTAGCTCCCCAACTTCCTGGTTCTCTCTCGCTCACCCACCTCAATTAGCCTTCATGTCGGCCAGCCCATCCTCAACATGCTTGTGAAGAAGTACGGTGAGTCTGATGACTGAGGCATTCGCACGTACCACGGCCTTATCAACGCGTCTGATGACAGGAATTACGGCCCCGCGGAATCAGCGTCCCGGCTTTCCTCCTCGCTTACAGATGGATCTGGACCATTTCGTGTGCGCATGTGTTGTTGTGCGGCAGATGTGCGAGCTATATGATAAGTGTACCGTAGGAGGACCGAGGATGGGGAAATCGCAGATAAGTAGAGATCAGTTTCTCGAGACTGTGATATTACTGCCTTGAGAGCTAGCTCTTCATATGGCCCGGACGTACCTTTAAGTATCCTACTTGTATCAGATAGTATTTATTTCTAGGCGATTTCACATATAGCATGGCATGGGCATTAGCCCATTAGGAGCGCATGCAACTCAGACGTGAGAGCCTGGAGAGTTTCCACTCAAGGCTCGAAGCTTCGACACTCGATGTCCGCGAGCTGTAAATGCGTATTAAATGGCGGGGGATTACTCGGTGATAACGGCCCCCGAAACAGCTCTAGAAAGTTCAGCGAAGTGGAGTAACGGGGTGGGATGGGGGTGTCGAGATCTTGAGCGGAAGGGACTTGGACCCGTACATGCGCCAATTATCCCTCTTACATGCTCACAGCATCCCACCCTGCTGGTGGTCATGGATGCTATGACCGATGGCAGAGTTCACACTTCACAGTGATTCTTATTCTTCCGCGGAATCGAGTGCGCCAGGTTTCATTCTCAGAGAAACCCCAGAACGCATGACGGGACTTGCCACCGGTCTTGGCTATCGGAAAGCAGATACCGGGGAATGGAAGTGAGAACACGCGAGGATGACATTCGAACCCCAAGGGCGAGGGTATGAGAGCCTAGTGCGAGAGCGACAGACCAAGGTTGTTTGTGTCAGTTTGGTTACCTCAACCCTAACGATTACTCTCTCTCTCAAGCCTGTGTCGTGTTGTTACTCGCCATTCTGCCCAGTTCAAGCCCTATGACAGATCACGAAATCCAGGTGGGAACCAGGAAGCTGGATCGTCGCTTTGCATTGTAAAAAGACGCTGGCAAGCGCAAGATTGTACCCGTAGGTTTGATGTCGTCCTTCAAGTTTCCTTACTGAATGACTCTGCGCGCCTGCTCGACCATCCGATTCGCCGATATTTCCCGACGGACGATCATCAATCCCAACATACCTTACATCTTTCCCGCTTCCCATTCGCGTTTGCTGCGCGTAACGGATTTGGATGGACGGCAGAAGCCCGAGAACTGGGCCGACCGTGTTACTACGGGTGTATCTCTGTTCCAGAACCTTGTTAAGCATTTCACACCCCCCCGCACGCCTACCTAACATTCACCTACATCCTTTTGTGTCCAATGCTTCCATGGGTAGGTTATTCCGGAAGATGACAATAGCGACCAAACAACACCTTGCCGAGCTGAACAAGAGTGTTGTGGTCCATCATATTTACGCCCTTACTATATCGCTCTGCGCCACATTCCTGTTACCGGGTTCCACCACAGGCACTGACGCCGTCTCGAGGCTCCCCTTGGCATTGTCAAAGCGTTTCAACAATCTCTGAAATTCACGTAGGTCATGTTTTTGCGAACAACAATTGATGTTTGTCTCTCATTGTATTGATGGAATGATTTGGACTGATTCTGCTTGAAGATTCGTCCCGAGAAGGATTCGGGGATAAGAATCAAAATCGAAGAAGTGCTGGGACCGTGATGGTACGAACCATGTTTCATCGGCCAACTTGCGCCGATGCTCACGACATCCTTCTTGTCGTCGTGGGGGGCTCGATAAGAATATACCAGCGCTTTGTGTTACCACTTGACCGACCTCATGTCTCCGCTCGCACTCCGCTCGTGTCATGAGCCTGCTTCCTGGGTGCCTCGTGTATTAACTATTTAAAGCCCTCTTCTTTTGGGAAGTGAGAGAAGAAGTCGCTAATATCCCTACAACGATGTCCCGCCAACCACCGTATCTGACAGAACCCACCTATAAAAGTGAGTATAGGGTACTTATCATGCACGTGATCGAGCCCTGAGAGTTTCTAGTGCCTGAACCTGGGACTTATCCACCCGAACAGCAAGCATTTGAAACTTCTACGCAATCAGCTCAACCGCATTTTGCGCACCAAACTCGTTTCCCTACTCCTTCTGGACGACCCACAAACCCCTTAGATCCACCTTTACAATATATGCCGCATCGTGATGTGACAATGCATCCACCCGGTCAGTATAAATACGTACCGGAACCAACAATTACTCACCCTCTATCATACTCAGAGACAGGGCGAGAGCCACGATTTGTCACTAGAGGCGGGGGACGTCGTACGTATATTGTCTACTCTACTGTGTTCACTCTTAACGATCGCCTGCCGACGCGGATGGAAAAGATGTTGATGCAGGGGCCCCTGAAGGCGAACAGACGACAAAAGGCCCGGAGAATAAACCCGCCGCCGGAAATAGAGCTAGAGGTGAGTACCTGAGTCGTATATACTACGGTTATGGCCAGGCCTCACACCGACGAGCAGACAGACCGGATCAGGATGGCTGCTGCTGTACTGTCGTTTGACAGCATATGCAATTTATGGGACAAGAACTACATTGGGTAAAGAATCTGCTTCGCATCCACAGCTCCGCATGTGCGCTGCCCCAAACTCAATTTCCAGGCTCGAGCTCGAGAGGGGAATCAACGGAGGATTTTGGCTGTATTTCTGTATCAATATCAACTGGGGAAACGGAGCACTTACAAAGAATTTTGTGATAATATGAATGGATTGAACGCAATTAATGTCCTGATGGTAGTCGATGGGCACCGATCTGAAAACGTAACCGTGAGAGTGAGCGTGTGACAGTGCACGTGCACATTAGAGGTTGTCTTCAAGCGCTGCGCTGACGGTCCTTGCAGCGAAATTCAAACGCCTTTGTGATTGTGGCCAACTCGAATGCTGATTGAACTCGAATGGGAGGGAGTGCCTCTAGTCGATCTCACTCCAAATTCTGCGGCCTGGGAGTCTATCTATCCTCTACGAGTTACGGGCCTAATTGGGGATGCGAACTGAGCGAGCTTTTCCGGGACCATTTCAGGTGTGTCTCTGTCTCAGAAGCTTCTAGAACCCCCCTCCCCCCCGGTCCCAGGACCACGCTTGTCCGCCGGCACATCCAATACCTGCCCACCCTGCTGTGTCTCAGGCTAACTTTTGTCCCAGTCACATAAGTATCCGCGATTCACTGTCCCCCACCATCCACGATATGACGAGTAGCTGCCACCCAATTCGTGGTCGAGTTATGACTCCCTTCAAGTCCCTTGGCGACATCTCTCCATCCTCCAGCGCAAGAAACATACCCTTTCGCTACATACCACCTCCAGGGATAGAATAATCCAGTCCCGGACCCTTCTCAGAAGAGTAGGTTCGTTTACTCCTTTCGTGCTATATACTCTAGCGACTCAATTACTCGTACTTAGAGCGCTCAAACTGCAGAACCCCAGCACGGAGTGTGACGGGAGTTAGCACCAGCGACGAAGTGACGACAGGTGCCGATCATAACAGGTCTCCACTTTGAGCGATGTCGCAGTATGCTTAGATGGATTTTTACCTGTTATCATCGTATGTGGTTAGTGTTGGCGACTCTTCGACTTGCTGGACTGATAATCTGATCTTGCCCCATCTGACCCGTAGGCGATAAATAGCCGGATGGTATGACATGATGTTAGCGATGCGTGTCGACTGGACCAGACCCCAGACCAACACTCAGAACTCGTGAGAAGATTCAATCAACGATCAATTGCAATACTGAAACTATGTTCTCTCGCTACTTGTGCCACCAAGGTATGACAGATTATGTACAATTTAGCTGAGGGAATCAAAACCGATTAAGTACGAAATAGGGGAAGCACAGGCTGTCAGGCAATTGCGTAAGTGGTGAGTATCTGCCACCTATCATAGGATCTTGTCTCATACCAATACAATACAGCAGTGAGCCCGGACTATGGTCATCGCCGAGTTTTCCATAATGGGACTATTTCCTACTTCCGCGGACTCTACGCTGGGCAGGAGCATGAACGCACTTACTGAGTTTGGCCGATGCCGCATTGGATTGTGGATGCTTTCTTGACCCGAGGAAACCCACACCCCTGGGCATTGCAGCGTATGCGTCCAAGTTCATAAGGCGCTGGGACCTATCTTGCGCGATCGCGAACACCGATTGCACATACGACCACAACACGTTTATATCTTCTTCACGACGACGATGGCCTTAGATCCTCGTGGGCTGTCCGCGAGAACACCCTCTTGGTAGGCTGTGGACACGAGTCAGCCACCCAGGAAGAGCGTTTCCGCTTCTTCGCGTCTCCCGCTTATCTCTCGATCAGTAGGCACCGGCACCTATTCGCACCGATTCACGTCTCGGGGCGGAATATATTCGCTTGTTCAAAATGCATCAGATTCATGACGTCGCCGTCGAGCCGTCACGCTTTCTTCGTCTGGCCCTAACCGAGCCCCTACACATCGAGTTGGCAAATCTTATCTCACCTATTTTGTCGTCCCTTCGAAATCAATACAGTCGGCCACGAGGGACAAAAGAGCCGCTCATCAGTGCCATCGCTGTCCCCCCCCCGCGCGGAAATGTCAGAGGCACGCGGGAGCGCGATCCATCACTTTTACGTCTTGATGGTCCGCGCCATTGTTCTGTTACCAAGGGTCCACAGGAACTGATATCGCCTCGATGCTCCCCGTGACATTGTTCGGAGCATTTGTTCAAAATCTCTGATTCATGCAAGTCATGTTTGGTAAGCAACGATCGAGGTGATTCTTCTTGATTGATTGATGGGTTATTTCCTCCTAAGGATTCCGGAATGGACGCGGAATTGAGCGCTTAAATCGTGAAATCTTGTGGCCGTAATGAATGCCCCATTGCGTTGCGCCCGTGGTCACGATTCTGCTTCTGGTTGTCTTGTGGAAGCTCTGATCAGAATATATGAGTGCCGCATGGGGCGAGTTGGTGCCAGTTGATCGTCCTTTCGTCTCCGCTCGCACTCTGCTCGCGGAATCAGCGTGCTTCCCGGGTGCATCATCATCTATTTAAACCCCCTCTTCATTTGCTAAGGAAAGAGAGAAGAGAACATCCCGCATGATGTCTAGGCCACCACCGCCATCGAATTTTCCCATGCCAAACGTGCCTCGAAGCTCTACCTACCCTCCACCACCAGGGCCCGTCTATCCTCCCCAGCAGCCAGCGACATACGCTACCTCGCAACCATTCCAACCCCCTTCTACGCACAGGGACAGAGACCCATATTCTGTGAACACATATGCACCCTCATCGGCATACCCCTATTCGTCCTCACCACCATATCCCTCGGCACACTTACCTTCAGGGCCCCCTCAAGCACCCCCGTCCATCCCTATCCCTTCCGTATCAGGAGGACACGGAGCTTCGACGAGCTTCTCTAGCGCGCCACCACCACCTATGATGCAGCGTGGCGCGACAATGCCCACACCAGGTCAAGGATATAACCCTCATTCGATGCCTTATCACAACGTACAGGCGCCAGTGATTGCCCACCAGCCATCACACTCAGGGATGCCTGGAGGGACACGGTCTGTCACTGAGGACTGGAGTCACCGTGCGTGTATTGTCTACTACATCTGTCAGGATACGATGCTTAACCATCGGCTGTCGACGTGAATGGAACAGATGACCAAATCTACTCCCATAACGAGGATCTCGTACAACGTTTTGAAGCCGCGGACAGTAACGGTGATCGTGGACGGGAAAAAGGGCCACCAAACAGACCCGGCACTGGGAGAACCGACGTTGCATGCAAGTATTGTGGACGTGGGATCCCACGCACAACATACGACAGTTTTGGGGGATTTTGCAAAGAGAAGCACAGGAATGAGTGGTCAGTGGTTATCCTAACTCCATTCCACTCTTCACGGTGGCGACGACTGAATGTAATGCTCATCTGACAATCAGGTATGCAAAGCTCAATCAGAATCAGCACCAGAATCAGCATCAGCATCGCCGATAGTAACGGCGCGTGAACACGTCATCGCTTTGAGTTTTCGAGAATTAAGTCAGGATCCCCAAGTGAAAGGTGGTGCCTGAAGGCCTGAAGAGTCGTAGGGTAGTTAGCTGTTCGTTTTCTTACATGAATACTGTAATTGACTCGAGTCTGTGCTGTACTGAGGTATCCCGAACCGGATAACCCAACCAAGATATTGCGGGCGCGTGCGATTAGGAGGCTGCTTACTAAAATTTAAATTTACCGAAATTTTTGTTCTTACCTCTGATTTTCTGATGATACGAGTGAATGATGCGCTGATGTATGGGGGGGCTTTGAAGGATGGGTCATGAAGAGAGTGTGAGAGAGGGTGACCGTATATTCAGAGCCCGCCTGGCGTCATGCGAGATATCACAGTCACCGTCACTTGATTTCAGCAGGCCCTTCAGTACTAGTAAGCTCCAGTACCGACTCGAGCACCTTTTTTTGTAACTGCGACCAACCGCGACACAATCAGTGTCTACTGTCCCGATTCACGACCAAGGTGTGCATCCCATAGTATCGCGCAACAAACGTACAGATTCATACGCATACTCCCTAGCACCGCACGATTGTGTGGTACATATCAAGCGGCCCATATTCACGTCCCAACCCCTTCTCGTAGAGAGTGAGTAAGTTTCTTATTCCCCTCGTGCCATATATTATAGCTATAGCAACTCAACTACTGACGCCAAAATCGCAGACCGCCCTGCGTATTCAAATTTGAAGCCCGCCTGGCGACGTGCGGGGCTTGTTCCGTGTCCAGCAAGACTCCGGCGGTGGGCACTGGAAGTGGACTTTTCGAGTCGAATGCCGACCCGCCGACCCGTATTTCTCAAGTTCTACGTCCTGGGCGGTTTGCCCATCCTCGTCCATCCTTACGAGCTGAGCTTGCACCTCGGGCTGACTCGTATGCGAACTGAGTTGAGTATGCCTTTTCCGGGACCACTGCAGGTGTGTCTCTGTCTCCGAGACCTCATAAGGCGTCGCACCCATGCGCCCGCTCCTTGTTTTTTTCCCCCCACCTACCCACAGACGTATTCATCTGCACACTCTCATGCGTCTAACTTTTGCTCCAGTCATACAGGTATCCGAATCCGCGATTCTCTTTGATCTATCCCCTCGTCATTCACGACACAACGAGTGACCACCGTCCCGATTCATAGTCAAGTTATGAACTCGCAGCGCTACCTCTCCTCTCTCTAGCACGAGAAGCATTCCCGTTTCCTATATATCACTTCCAGGGACAGGATAAACCGGAAAGTCAATAGAGAACAAGACCCATGGGCACTACGCGATCTTTGAAGACACATCAAGCAAGGGGCTAATATTCTCGTATTGAGCCTTTCTCTGGGAGGACGAGTGGGTACTACTAATTTTTATGAGACTCTTGCAATTCAACTGCTCATATCAGGGCGCTCAACTGCAGCCCAGCCTAGAATACAACAGAGTTAACGCCATTGTTATCTCTGATGTCAAGTCTCTACTTGGTGCGATGTCGCAGGATGCTCCAATGAGTTTTGTCCGCGGTCAACGTATGTGCTTAGTGTCGGTGACTCTTCGACTTGCTGGACTGACAATCGGAGGTTATTGTCCTCATCCGCAGGTGATAAGTAACGGGATTGTACCTGTGTCCCACCTGCTGCCGAGTGGTATGACATGGTGGCAGCGATGCGTGTCCACCGGACCTAGACCATCACTCAGAAACTCGTGAGGATATTCGAACAATGATCGATTGCAATACACTAAATATACACTAAATATAGTCCTCTCGTCACTTGTGTCACCAAGTATGACTCCATCAGTTTCAGATAATCGGGGTTTTGAGCAAATCATTGTCTGCAAGAGACAAGTGTCAGCACAATTTAGCTGTGGGGGTCAAGACTGATCGAAGACGAAGTAGGGGAAGCACGAGGCTGTTAGGTAGTTATCTCAGCGGTGAGCATCTATTACTTATCATAGCGCCTTCCTCATTCATACAGCAGTGCGCCCGGGTAATGGTCGTCGCCGAGCTATAATCGGACTACTTTTGTTTTTTTCCTGCTTCCGCGGACTTAACGCTGGGCCAGATGAACACAATTGCTGAGTTTCGACCAGTGCCCTCGGAGACTAGCGGTGCACCCCTGACGGGCATTGCGGTCGTGTGCGTTGGATTTCATGAGACGCTGGGATCTATTTTGCGCGATCGAGAACATTAATTAGACTTACAAACCACGTCTTCTCCATGATCATAACGACGATGAGTTTATCCCTGAAATCTGGTCCCGAGAACACCCCCTTGGTAGGCTTCGGAAAGCTCTGAAAAAGCGTCGGCCACACAGGAAAAGCGTTTCTGCTTGTTTGCGTCTCCCGCTTATCTCCTAATCAATAGGCACCGATTCGCACCGATTCAAGTTTCGGAGCGGAGGATATTTGCTTCTTCAAATGCATCAGACTCATGACATGGCCGTCGAGCCGTCACACCCTCTTTGTCCTGGCTTTAATCAAGTCCTTACACATCGAGTTCGCAAATCAGAGGTTTACCTCACCTACATTACCCCTGCGAAATTGATACAGTTGATCACTGAGGACAAAAGAGCCGCTCATCAGTGCCATCCCTAAATCCCCCCGGAACTGTCAGAGGCACGCCACGCCGTGATCCATCATTTTTACATCTTGATGGTCCGCGCCTTTGTTCTGTTACTAAGGGTCCACAGGAACTGATACGCCTCGATGTCCCTCGTGACATTGCCCGAACCATTTGTTTAGCTATCTCTGAAATTCATGCGACTCGTGTCTGGTACGAAACGATCGAGTTGATTCTTGATTGGTTGATTGATTCTTCCCCTAAGGGTTCCGGAATGGCCACGGAATTGAGCGCTGAAATCGTGAAATCATGTGGCCGTGAAGAATGACCCATTGCTTTGCGCCCGTGGTCACGATTCTACTTCTGGTCGTCGTGTTGAAGCTCTGGTCAGAATATACGAGCGTCGCATGGTGCCAGTTGGTGCTAGTTAATCGTCCTTTCGTCTCCGCTCGCGGCATCGGCGTACTTCCCGGCCGCGTCATAATATATTTAAACCCCCTCCTCATTTGCGAACGAGAGAAGAGAACTTCCCCCAGGATGTCTAGGCCGCCTCCACCGACTTCCCCGTCAAACGTGATTCAGGGGCCACCAGACATACCCAGTACTGGGAGACCCGCGCCCAGCCTTCCATGCAGGCTTTGTGGACGTGTGACCAGACGCACGGTATACGACAAGTTGGGGGGATGCTGCAAATTGAAGCACAAGTACGAGTGGTCAGTGGTTATCCTACCTCTACTCCTCGCAATGGTGGCGACTGAATGTGAATGCCCATCTGCCAATTAGGTTTGCAAGGCAGAGTCAGCGTCTCATCGCCTTGTGAATTCGAGAATTGGAGCAGGGCGCCCAAGTGCGCGATGGTACCTGAAGGTCGCAGGATAGTTAATTATTAATGATTAATGAAACCCGACTCCAGGCAGTAAGATGTAGTGCTAAGGGAGCCGAACATCAGAAAATCCAACCACCGAGGTCATAAGTTGCGGCTTACTAAAAAATTACCGAATTTTTGGTGATTATTATTCCTATTTCTGATTACAAGTGGACTACATGCAATAAATCATGAGAGAGCGGAGTGTGTGGCTGAATATTTAGAGTTCGCACGGCATCTTGCGAGATTTTACCTTAGAGATGTTCGAGTTCTGCTCTGCTCCTGCTCATGACTTTACGGTCAAAGCCATCATGCGGGGGCTCAAGTACCTTTGTAATTGCGACCAACTGCAACAGCATGCTCTGACCCATTGCAAGTTCTGCGGCCGGGTCAATCTATTCATTATCATTCATCCCTTGCGAACTCAACGACGGACGCTGACTCGGAGTAATCCCAGGCCGAGATCTGAGTCGACTGTAGTTTTTCCTGGCCCACTTCGATCTTGGTCCTCGAGACCTCGTGAAGTACTGAACCTGGGTAGCCATGCAACCCCCCCCCCCCAAGGGGGAGGCCTGCATGGCTACCCGGCACAACAGGTCGCATTTACAGGCGCCTTCAAGTTCACTTGCACCTCTCCTATGACAACGCTTTTAATAACCATTGTTCCAGAAACATACGTATCCGTGATTCACCCCCCCCCCCCCCCGGGCATTCATGACACAATTAGCGGCTACCCATCCCGATTCACAAGCAACGTATACATCCCCATTAGCACCGTGGTCTCGCACCATTTCTAGCGCGACAACATACAGATTCCTTTTACATCACTTCTAGGTATGGGATATTCAGAGGAGAACAATCACGTACATTCCCTGGCCTGGCACCGCACAATCGTGGAGCAACACGCCAAGCGCCCGATATTCGCGCCTCAGGGGAAAGCGTGAGTTTATTATTCCTCCCGTGCTATAGATAGATTCTAGCAACTCAACTACACCGAAAGTGCAGACCCCCCTGCCTGGAGTGCGCTGGAACCAATGACAGTGATGAGTGACAACAGCTGTCAATGACCCGGTATCAAGTCTCCACGTTATGCGATATTGCAGAACGCTTGATTGGATTCTGTCAGAGGTCAACGTACGTGATCAGTGTTGGTGACTCTTCTACTTGACGAACTGTGGTGAACGTCGACCATTTGTCATGGATCCCCATCTCTTACCAATATAACTGCGGGGCGGCCGGGCTATGGCTATCGTCAAGTTTCCATGATCGGACGTATCTTGTTTATCGCTTACTTCCGCGGAACCTACGCTGAGCGGGGCGTAAATGTACTCGCTGAGTTCATTCAGTAAATTCACGCCAAGCCTGGCACGAACGATATTCCTGACGGGCATTACAGTCACCGAATATTCAATTTTGTGGAGCCCGTATTGAGCGATCGCGAACACTGAAAGTATACAGCCTCAACATGTAAACGGCTCATTCAAGGCTGTTACTGGTCGCAAGAGAACCCTTCTAATAGGCCACGGGAAGTTCTGTAAAGGAGTCATGCCATCAAGAAAGAGTATTTCTGCTTTTTTTCGATTCACCCACTCATCTCTCAACCAGCGCTTATCTCTCCACCAGTAAGCGCCGGTTCTCGTCTCGGAGTAAGGGTGTTCGCTTTCTTAAATGGACCAGACCAACGACAGCAACGTTGAACAATTACATCTGCTTCTCTTAGCTCTATCTGAGTCCCTACATATTGAGTTCGCAAATCAGAAGCTTACTTCATCCACCCGCGAGGTTGTTACAAGAGGTCACGAGGGACACAGATGACTCATGAGTGACCATCGCGGCGGAGGCCACGAGTAGGTCACCAGGAAGATCCATCACGTACGCCGTCATGGCCCTGCGCCGGTTTCCTGTTATCAAATGTCCACAGGAACTCCGCCTCGATACTTCCCTTGATATTGTTCTTCATCTATCTCTGAAATTCAAGCAAGTCGTGTTTACCACCATCGATCGAGCGGTTCTTCTGAATTGATTGTTTGTTTCTTTCTCCCTAAGGTTCCCATCCGGAATGGACACGGAAATAAGCACAAGAAGGCGCAAGTGGTGCAGCCCGTTCCCATTGCACCGATGAACTGGCGCCTTACAATGACCTGCCTCTGACCCTCGATAAGAACATAAAAAGCGCCGACGGTACGCCTCGTGCTGCCTGCTGGTGGCCTTACGTTCAGCTCGCAGCATGAGCCTGCTTCCTGGGTGCGTCAATATATATTTAAACCCCTACGCCTCTGCGGGATGAGGAACGAGAACCCGCCAATTTTCCTACACAATGTCTGGTAGGCCGCCGCCGCCGCCACATTTCCCGCAACCCTTTGCAAACCCTGGGGCCGAGAACAACCCGCGAAGCACGACCCGCAATGCTACACAACCCACGGCAGGTTATCCAGCGGAGCCCGCCATCTATCATTCGCAAGGTGGGTTCGTGCCATCCGTTCTGAGTACCTGTGCGATGCACGCGATTGAGCCATGAGGATTTGTAGCGCCTAACAATGGCAGCTATCTGCCCCAACAGTCAGCACCACACATTTCCCCGCAATCATCCGCACCTCCTCCTGTGCATCGATCTACGCGACCACCTGCGCCGGCACCTGCCTCCGCTCTCACACACTCATATCCATCCTCACCTCCACATGTCCCACAACCCCCATCGTTCCCGATCCCTGCTGTACCAGGAGGATACGGTGTGCCCTCGAACCCTTCGGGCCTGGTGTCACCGGCATCCCTACCCATGACGGGGCGTCCTACGACAACTTATGCACATAACGTTCAAGTGGGTTATCAAGACGCAGCAGCGCCCGGTATCCCCCACCAGCGATCCACAACTGTGGGGTGGAGCCATCGTGCGTGTATTGTCTACGGCGTTAATTACGCTTAATGGCTGACCCTTGACGCGAATAGAAGACGTTGGCTCAAGCAGTTATGGGAACCAAGTCCAAGGTTTCGGACAAAGTCCGGACATGACGGGGAATATGAATAACTATGCCACGCAGAAGGGGCCACCAGCTCGTCCCGCCGCTGGGGGAGGACGTGCGTGCCTGAATTGTATATCTATATTGGAATCCCTAGCTAAACATCTCCTGTCTTGGCGCAGACCGCCAACGCACACCCCGGGCAGAAGAGCAAGTACCGCGGCCCAACCTTCCATGCATTCAATGTCGGCGTGAGACCCCACCCGATGAATATGCTCGCTTGGGTGGGTTCTGCTGCGAGAGGCACAAGTGGGAGTGGTCAGTAGTCATTCTAACTCTACCCATGCGGCATCGACACCTGACCTTTATGCCCTCGACCAATTAGGGATTCAATCCAGAACCAGAATCAGCGTCGCCGCATGCCGTAAACGTGGCGCGTGGATATGTCGTCGTCTTGTGTTGTCGCAGAAATGGAGCAGGGCGCCGGTGTGCAAGATGGCACTTGAAGGTTACATGATAGTTGTTATTTCATTTTTTCAGATCAGATGGATCATAATACAAGGTCTCAGATGTGTATTTGTAGCGGCATTAATATTGTTTCTATCATTCTCATTCTATAGCAGTTTTTCAATAAATTAACATCCAAAACTCGCAGGCGTGTTCAGGCCGTGAGAAAACCCACTTAATCTGGTCACTGCAGATGCCAGCATGAGCCACTATGCGTCGTCGGCAATAACCAGCGTTAGCGGTACTGCGAGTCTTGCCAGTCGGGACTTCTTGCATCGCCTGAGGTCACCGGTGGTCCAGTCAGCTCCGAGCCTCTCCACAGTGACTATCAATATCTCTTCAAATTCTACATGGTGACAACATTGTTCTCTCGCTCTGCCGCGCGCTCTGCACTCGATGACACCTGATCACACGGACTTTACCAGCGAGCTGGAGGCCACAACAGCTTGTGGACATTTTTTGCATTCCTTACCACTTGGTCGCATATAAAATAGTTGCTTCGTGGCGTTAATTGAGAGAAAAAAAAAGGGCAAATTAAACCGATAGAGATCAAAAATCAAAGGGGAGGAGGGGGAATGCGGCAAGACGTAATATCACCACAGGGTACTCGCCCATGAGTGGCGGTGGCGTCTCATATACAGCAAGTCGACTTCGACTGGAAGGTGCCTTGCGCCCATCCTCGTTGACGCTGGGCTGGAAAGGCTCGAGCGAATTGAGGAAAAAGCCGACGGTTTCGCCGTTCCCTTGGGCAAGACAGCGCTCGATCGCCGAGCTTTCGGAGGCGTGGAGCGCCACCTGGCCTGGCTGGCGGAACAACAGACTGTTTTTTTTTAAATTCGGTGAACGGCGGTGCGCATGTCAATTTGGCGTGCGTGGGCCCGCTTCGATGGGGTGGAGCATTTCAGCTTTTATGGGCGGTGGGTGCCAGAGAGCACATGTCGATAGATAGCGAGGTTTCTCCGATGAGAGAATGGGGTCCTGTTTTTGGGACGTTGATGTGATTCGATTCGTAAATAACGATTGGAGGCGTGTTTCAGCCCCGCGAGGAAGGCGAAACGAGAGAGAGCGAGAGCGAGAGAAGATCACGGCGTGTGATGGGGCCCAGGCGCAGAGGTGGACCGTGCGTGTGAACGTTGGCCATGTTTTGACGGGCGCTGTACGGCTAGATCATTCGAAGACTGGTTCTGTCCCTTTTTCTCGACCCTGGGTCCGTGCCAACGATCAATTATGATCGTGCAGCTGACCCTTACCCGGCGTACCCGCTGTCCGCGTGCGTTCATTGCTTAAAATATGTCAATGGGCGTGTCCATCACCGTCGACCGTCTCACGGGCCGTCTCTATAATACAATTGACCCCTCAAAATCCCCTCGCTTATACAGTAATACCAATAAAAAAACAATCGTCATACACACGTGCTCGAGCACAAACGGATGTGTTTGTGGTCGTGGTACCGCCCAGAATAGTGAGAGATAAGTAAAGTCAGTAAATGAAATGATGAGAAAAATTGTACCCGTGGTCATTACGTAAAACATTCGCCCCACAACGTCAGCTACATAGTAAATAACTCTCGAAGGGGATCTCTCATCATGAAATCAAACAGTGGGCAAACCATGGTACCCTGGTGCCCCTGGGGCCAATGTCGGCATGGTGTTTCCGGTTCCAGCTCCGGTGTTGTACGGTGACCATTGTGATGGGTTAGTGACGTCTGACCCAGGAGGCCCACTCGGTTGGTACCCAGGGAACGTAGTCGGGTCATTCGGATCCTGAACGTGCGCAAAAAATAATTCATACACAAATACAACGAAGGCACGAAAACACGTACGTAGAGCTTCATTGGAGTTACCGGTGTTCCAGGCCCAGAGGGTGGCACATATGTCCCGGTCCCGTCATCTGACAGTGGCTGCTGGAATTCATCCATTTGCGGTTGCGGCACACCGTCGACTGCAGGGGGCTCCTTGGGACGCCGCCGTCGCAGAAAGTAGAAGACGGTGAGGGCAGCGATGGAGATAAATGCAATACCACCGATGACGCCACCCGCGATGGCACCCGCATTTGAACTACTATTGGGCGTAGATGTTCCCGTGAACGCGGTAGTGGAAGAGGAGCCTGAGAAAACTGTGGGGTTTGGAGAAGTACCTGTCGACTGAGCGGTGGTAGAGCTAGATGCTGCGAGACCGGTGATCATCGAGCCAGGACCGATCTCGGGACTGTCTAAAGACGTGGAGGTGAGAACAGTCGAAAGGGGAAAAACAGAAATGGAGAGTATTCTTACCACCGACTTGCATCGACTTGTTGACATTCCAACTATTCTCGAGCTGCGGTGTGCCGTTAGCACGCGTCGGAGAAAATAGCTAACTCGGCAACGAACTGTGACGTCGAGGAGAGCCCATTGAGGTACACGCGTTCCCGCAGGGACAGGGTTAGGAAAGCTATCAAGCCAATTGCCTCGATGTCAACGCGATAAGAGTCTCTGCAACGACGAGAAAACTCACGTCGAAGGGGGTAGAGTCGTTGTGCAGTTGAATGAATATTCAGACCACCTAATGGTGGATACATTAAGGAGGGAGGAGAGGCTTTGAAAGACACGATAAAATCGTACGTGATCCATGTTTCTGACTGACATGCGTCACATGCACTTATGAGTGAATACGCAACGGTGCTGCACTTGCACAGGTTGGAGTCGTCAACACCGCTCGGCCCCGTGTAGGAGTATCCCGGCAGCAGCGAATTGATGGTGAACGCTGCATGAGATGAGACGACAATGCTCTCCTCGAACACAAAGCGATGAACACTCACAACCCATATTGCATGTCGACATCAAGTATGCGGCTACCGTGCAGGCATTTTGATTGAGAGAATTGAAGGTCTATGTGCAAAGAGTCAGTCAGCGGTGTCGAAGGGGATGTTGTCGGGAAGGCATACCCATCCCCACGGCACCGTGGAACAATCCGGAGCGACGACCTGGGCGACGACAGGGCCAGAAAAAAGTAGTGACAAGGTCACGAACGCGGCGAGGGTTAACATATTGGGGAGCACGCGTTTGGTAGGACTAGGGGAAAGGGTGCCATTGGACGAAACTCATGGCGGTGGTATATATGAGAAGCGGGTTTTTTTTTCTTTGACCCATATGATTGACATTTACGGTATCTGTACCCGCGTCTGGATCCGTCGCAAAAACCCCCTTAAACCCACTTTGTGGAACGTACCTATAGACAGGATCATGATGGCACAGGATCGAGCTTGCGCTTTTATATCGTGTCATAGACAGGAATTGAGAGATGTAGTGCCGATTAACTTACACTGGCAATTCACGTGGTTCCGAAAGAGCAAAGAGGTCAAAGGTCAGGCACTTAGGCCTCAGGGGTACAAAGCCTCCGGACCGGTGTTTCCATCATCATGGTTCCGGGTTTGACAGGGGGGTCGGATCACACAGCAAGACAGCGCACAGCGTTGCACTGCCAGAATCCATTTTTCATTCAACAGGCTTTGGGAAGACCAGAGCATCTGAATAATGGAGCGGTTGTATGTGACGAACGAGGAAGTTGGAGGAACGACTAACTACAGTATGGTGGCATGGCCTTAGGAAGGTGCTTTCCATTTCTGCCTATACGTATCTTGGTTGCCACTGTACTTCTTGTGCGCATGCGTAGGACGACAGGAATTGAGGTGCAAAGAATTGGTCCCGAAACAAGACTTACATTGCTTATTAAGTACAAGGGCTGAGCGCTGAGGGTGTCCACGCCACTTGGCTTGGCAAATTCACCCGCTTGGAGAAAAGGGGGCCTGTCAGACTGTCAAGCATGGCCGCAAGGCCAGAACTTTCAAATGTGGTAATAATTGCAGTAATGTACTGTGAACGGGGCGACATCATGCGTGTCTCCACCGCCCTCTCGATGATCGTGGGCTTGTCGTTGATCGTTGAGAGCACTGTACAGTATCGTATCCCACACCGTTGATAATATAGCCCTACGAGTTGAGGGAAAACGGTTTATTCATGTGCATGGAAAGGCGCGCCAGCTACCGTGCCCGTTAGTCACAGGCTCGAAATGATGGCATCCCCAAATTCTGTATCTTGAAGCGTTGCCAGGAGGATGATGTTGATTGGTCGAAGAGATTTGACTTTCAGTTAATGCCCGGTGGCGAGTTCAATCGGCATTTTGACAAATAAGGTCACAAATAAGCTCTTTGGCGATGGAAGGGCGAGAGTTGCCACCCGAGACGCTGCGTGGGACTGTGACCAGAATGAGAATGACAGGTAGTAGACTCGGAGATGTCATGCTCCACCTCCAGAAGAATAACTGGTAGAAGGCGTGCATGGAGGCAACCGAGGCCCGCAAGCTGGTATAAAGATCTCGTAATTCTGCCTCCTTCCCAGCCTTTAACAGCTCAATTGCTGACTCCATGACTGGACGCCTCAGTAGCA
>QFFA01002619.1:0-16502 GCA_003316565.1 Russula foetens | reverse complement strand
TACAAGTCAGAGGCGCACACATGAACCAGAGAATACGAAGTTTCCACATGTAGAAATTGGAATCAAAGTAGCTCGGCAGCTCCGATTACTTACTTGTGAGGGACGTCGACCAAACAATACATTGCAGTGAGCCAGAGACGCTAAGAGGTGTTTGATACATATGGTCATGCGAAAGCTCTGAGTAATCGTTCGACCGAAACTGAAAGAAGTGGTTCGCAACTTTGGAATTACATGGACGAAGGTCGTGAGACTCAAATACAGGAGAGAAGGAAAACGATGTACTGTAACACATAGAGGGTTATCAAAGGACATAGCATGTCATCCGCATAGAATGTGGCAAATTGTCGCAAATCCATCATGGGAGCAGGAGGGAGACAGGACGTTGAGAAACATAAATAGTACCGATGTGGGCGCGGGGCGGCGCGGCGATGAAGTGATGGTAAAACGGTCGTCGGCTGGCTGTTGAATGGCGTCACGTGACATCCGGGAGTGACTTCCCGCCGCTGCATGGAGGCCACGCAGGCGACATGACCGCTCGTCAAAACACCGGCAGAAACGTCAGTGCGCAGCTACGGAAAAAGCGTAAGGGTTAATCAAGGTTGTACCGAGAGCGACCTCGACCACGTACCAAATGACTCGACATCACGCCCCATAATGAACGAAATTCACCCATCGCTCCAGGCTCACACCCTTCGCGTCCCGCAGCTCCCTCACAGCATCTCTCAACGCCGATGCTGATCTCAAGTAACACGGTTCCTCGTCGTTCCCGGAGAGCATCGACCGATAGACACTGCGAGCCACGTCGCATCCGTCGGTGTCCGCCATTGCCCACATCGTCCCCACCGCACTCCGGAATCCGCAGTATTGTAGTGCCGCGGTAAGGTGCAGTCCCTCGTCTGCGATGCTTTCCTCCGTTATCTCCGCCGTGTGACAAGCAGAAAGGAACGCGAATTGAGCAGTGGGCAACCGAGAATGCACGATGTCGGAGAGTTTTAGGCGTTCACCTCTGTAAAGCTTGAATGAGGCGTCGAATGGCTTGCCAATTTCCAGGTTACCGTGACATGCGAAATGAACGAGTTCATGACGCCCGAGGCCCTCCAGCACAGTCACCTTTGTCGCATCTTTCAGGATAAGACTTTTCACATTGATATCGAGGCGCTGGATCATCCTGATCTCTCCCTTGACCCCAGGAAGCGATCTATCGGGTTGCGCCACAAGGAGTAGTGAGGGCCGTATTGATGATTGTGATTGTGTACTAGGGACACGAGACTCGATCAATGCGGAGAGAGTTGGTGTGTATGAAGGGATGTACAGGTCGGAAAAGTACCGCTTCTTCCTGTCATTGGACGGGATGGGACCCATCGCGTGGAGGGGAAGAGAACAAAATACGGACGTTGGACACCACCAGATCCGTGATTGCTCTCGTACGTTCAACTGGCGGAGCCTGCTGATGACTGGGCGACCAACGATATTATAAAGGTCCTCCAGGACGGTGGCAAGAACATCATCGTATTCCGTCGAATCGAGCCTAAGTCCCTTTCGCGCATCGAGTAAGTCATTCCGTAATTTGATGGCTTTATGGTAGAAGTCGTCTGAAGTGGGTATGAGGGAAGGAGGAGAATCGTGGAGGAAAATAAGGATGTCCGAGCGCCATTCACTGTGGTTAACGATGATGACAGGACCATGTGATGCGGCCGAGCGCAAGGTGTCAAATGAGGGCGTCATCAAGAAGTTCTGTAATCCAGGCAAGGATCGGATCTGGGATATGATGTCGTCGCGCTCCTCCAACAGTTTCCGTTGCTCCAGTAGAAGTCGGCCGAACGGATCTGGCCCTTCGCCGTCCTCGGTTCCGTCGCCGCCAACTTGTGTGCTTCCACCTGGCAAGACCGACACCGTCACCTTCTCAAGGTCCCGGTTAATCCTTGTGAATTTCTCTGCCAAATCTGGGTTGACGCCGGCGATATGATGGTTAGATGTGCGCAAGCCACGCAGCTCAGACCACAATAAGGCCCTCCCTCGTTCAAGAGTTACGATGGCCTGCTCGAGTTGACCTTCGTCGACCAAATGGGATACAAAGTCCAGTGGCATCTCCCTTATTGCTGAAACCATCGCTGCGAGATGGATGTGTTGTAACTGGACATTTGGCGCAAACATGACGACCTCCTGCATTAATGACATGGCATTTTCATACTCCATTGAAATGATGGAGGCGGGACAGTTTCCCAGCTGACTGAGGCGCCGCAATACATATGCCGATAGACATGAATACTTGAGTCGGCTGGTGATTGATATGTATTTATTGTCCGCTGCCAGGTGGAAAAGTTCGTTGATGGTCTGCAAAGTTCCACGCATGATTTGTTTCCACTCCAAGATGGTGGTGTCCTGTCTTCCAAGAAGTAATTTCTCACGTCGAGATAAAGACGAGACTATCTGGCTGATAGCCTTATCATAATGTACCTGTCCCGCTGGATATCTGAGAATGGCACTCAGAAAGCCAATGGAATCATCGAGATGCTCAATTTTATGGGTACGTTCGAATGCGGATTCGAGAAGGGTGGTGAGGGAAATGGCCACGTTGCATGAAGACCGTCCACCTGGAGGAGTCGAATCAAATAACAATCGGCAATACTTAATGGACTCTTCAATGTCCACGAGGTCGTTGGTGAGAGAATATTTTGTGTGATATGATTTCACTAGCTCCTCGAGGCATTTTCTCTGGTCGTATGTATCTGGAGGAATTACCGAGAGATGGTCTTGAAGGCGCAGAATATCCATGTTTAATACTTCCGTCGAATGAGAGGGAATGATAGAAGGAAACTCGGTGATATCCTCTGGAGATGCATCAAGGGGCACCAATGGTGAAGTGCCGAGAACGTTGGGATTAAGGGAAAGTGACTCTTGAAGAGCTGACGCTGATGCTTGGGGGATACCGAACGACCGAAGGCGCATATTCGCAGATTCTTCCACGATGCTAAGGGCGCCAGAGCGTAACTCATCGGGTAAAGAAGGGGAACGGTAAGTGGAGCGATAGTGAGACATTGCTTCCTCCGCATACTCCGGCTTCTGGTACACTGATGCTCGGAAACCAGCAAGCGCTGAAATCACGGCGGATGCTATAGTCTGATAGTGTTCACGGAAATCTCCGGGGACCTGGGAAGCAAGAATACTGTTTGCAATCGTCGTCGCCTCCTCGAAATCCTCCTCCGCGAGGGTTTCTTTGAAGCGGAGTATCAGAGCGTATGCAAGTGCCCCCGAAAGTGCAGGTGATTTTGACCGGCGCATGCTCGCCTCCCGCAGAAGAATAACACAGCGGTCCGAAAGTGGTTCATGTCTTTCATCACAGGCCTTGAATGTTCTCGTCAGCAGCATTGAATACTGGATTGCGGACTGTTCCGGGGTATCGAAGGCAAGGAGCTCATCACAGAGCGCGATCATGCACTCGATATCCCGCATCGCATCCCCAGAACCCAATTCAGTCCGAATAGCCAATGCCTCGATGAGTGATGCCGTCGCTCTATTTCGTTGGGTGGCGAATCTTTCGAAGGGCTTCTCTCGGATAAAACGGAGGTATCGGATGGCAGAATTGAAATCGTCAGGCATTCTCGACTTCCTGGAGCGTCGGGAAAGGGCGGATGCGAGATGGGAGAACATTTCGAGGGTATTTGGACGAGAGTCACCCAGGGAGCGAGATGGGAGGAGGAGTGCTTCGGTGAGATTCAGGATAGATAGGTCTAGATCTTCGCTCTGATCCAATAACCTGGGGCGTAGGAGCTGCCCCAAACTTGAAGCATAGAGGGCCATAGGCGTAAAGGATGGGATCGAGATAATAGGCGGAGTTTACCCTGAATCCGGGCAATTATATCATCCAATTCAGGGGAAACGTCTTTAAAAAGCCACAAGTGAGCTCTCGTATAGATGGCAAAATAGTTGAGAGTAGACTTGGGACTTACATTGCTGAGTGGCCATGCTTCGATGCTCGAGAGTAGGAACGACACACAGTGGGACAGATGATCACTTGGAATGGGGGATATTGGGAAGGAGGAAATATGAGAGTCTCAGAAGGCTGTTGAATGGCGGCAGCCGGCGTGTGGTATTTGAGCTGGACGCATGTCTCACAGCCCTCCAACACGTGTCCGCTCAAAGCCCGAGGCATATTACAGGAGTACAGCCTTACACTTCTGGACCAACTGGAGAACCACACATTGATTGCGGAATGATACAGGAAGAACAGGCTCCGGTAGTTAGTATGATTCAGAACATTCCATCCATGACGGTCTATCCAAGTCTGCATGTGATGTTGGTGCTTGCAAGTGGAGAGTTCCTACTTTTTGAAAGCACAGGCACGGGGCCCCGGGCACCGGCAGGCAGTGATAAGATGGAATGCATATCCGAGAAGTACTAGTCCATGACTCGGAGGCAACAATGAGGTTTCGAAAGCGTAGACTTGAGCGGGCGCTATGGGGAAGCTTGGCTGTGGGGGGGGACTGCCAGTGTTCCAGCCCGTGTTCCATGTGGTATTTGATAGTCTTCTGATCACAGGGATAGACGAGGGGATGCTGCGGAGGGGGAATACACTTACTTGTTGGTCAACACAAGTTAGTCCAATCTATTCCCCGGTGTGTTTCAACGGTTCTATGGCATGGCGGCGAGTCGGCAGTGAGTGGTGCTACTATATGAGGTTAGGGTTTAGTTGGGAACGTGGCTTAGTGGAATTATTTAATTATTTTGAAGACCATCTCCAGGTTAGGTTCCCAGTGGTTCCACACGCACGGTGCCGTTGCTTATCGAGTTTGGAAAGGCTCGTACTGTACATAGGATCAATCGAAGCTCCCTTTTATTTCCCACTGTCTATC
This sequence comes from Russula foetens, assembly GCA_003316565.1. NCBI lineage: Eukaryota > Fungi > Basidiomycota > Agaricomycetes > Russulales > Russulaceae > Russula > Russula foetens. The sequence continues at coordinate 11,649 of QFFA01002619.1, read as the reverse complement.
CTGCAATTTCCCCATTTACCTCAGGTCTTTTTTCGTCAATATCGCCGCATCTCCTTCGCCCTCATCGACAATCCGCCCGCCGTCGTGCACGTAGAACCAATTCAGTAACTTTTCACCATTTGGACACCATCCCTCAAACCGAGTCGCCGCGGCGGCAGTGCCGTTCCTCGTCTCTCTCCGGCTTCGCGCACGTACGTATTCTTTTCTCTTGCAAACTTTACTATATTGCAGATCGTCCGACGCTTCGCCGCTGCCTCAAATCCATTCGCTACCGCTACACGACTACCTTGTCCCTCGACGCGTCTTCTCACCCGCTCAATTTTTCCTCGCGTATTCCCGATATTGGGAACACAGCCTCACTTCTCACTCCTTCCTCACTCCTTCCGAACTCACAGCTAGGCTGACACCAGCCTCGTACCTTACACCCGGCTTACCCGTTCTTGCCCGTCGTCGTACCCGTCCAGTCCTGATGCCGTGCCCTGGCATGTGTGGCGATCCTGCTGTGGACGGGTGGCCATTGGCAAATGTACGCATCACGGGTCACCACCACCAGACCAGCCACCGCGCCACCGCACTGCGTGCTGAACTGATGTAGCCTTGGTGTGTCGACCTTGCCACATTGTTCCCTTTGCCGGCCACAACTTCAACCTCTTCTGTTTGTACTAACCCGCCTTGTTGAATCCTAATCCTGATGACCTAGCCATGCCCGCCGGCGCCATGCGCCGCCATCTCTTTGCCGAACTGGCTCGCTTCCTCGATTATATCAACCCAACCCATTGCTGGCGTTATTTTGAGGTTAGGGCATGGTATTTTTGGAATCTCGGAGAGTGAGGGAAGTGGGATACAGAATGGTATTTGATTAATGGTTATGCCAGCGAGAATCACGAGGAGGTACAACCGTAGTTGGACAAGTCAGAGGCGCACACATGAACCAGAGAACACGAAGTTTCCACATGTGGAAATCGGAATCAAAGTAGCTCGGCAGCTCCGATTACTTACTTGTGAGGGACGTCGACCAAACAATACATTGCAGTGAGCCGGAGACGCTGAGAGGTGTCTCATATATATGGTCATGCGAAAGCTCTGAGTGATCGTTCGATCGAAACTGAAAGTAGTGGGTCGCAACTTTGGAATTACATGGACGAAGGTTGTGAGGCTCAACTACAGGAGATAAGGAAAATGATGTACTGTAGCACATAGAGGGTTATCAAAGGAGATAGGATGCATCCGCATAGAATGTGGCACATTGCCGTAAATCCATCATGGGAGTAGGAGGGAGACTGGACGTTGAGAAACATAAATAGTACCGATGTGGGCGCGGGGCGGCGCGGCGATGAAGTGGTGGTAAAACGGTCGTCGGCTGGCTGTTGAATGGCGTCACGTGACGTCCGGGGTCGCGGCTGTTTCGAGCGAGCGAGCGACTCCCGCCGCTGCATGGAGCAAGCATGGAGGCGACGCAGGCGACAGGACCGCTCGTCAAAATACTGTCAGAAACTTCAGTGCGCAGCTACGGCAAAGCGTAAGGGTTAATCAAGGTTGTACCGAGAGCGACTTCGACCACGTACCAATGACTCGACATCACGCCCCATAATGAACGAAATTCACCCATCGCTCCAGGCTCACACCCTTCGCGTCCCGCAGCTCCCTCACAGCGTCTCTCAACGCCAATGCTGATCTCAAGTAACACGGTTCATCATCGTTCCCGGAGAGCATCGACCGATAGACACCGCGAGCCATGTCGCATCCGTCCGTGTCCGCCATTGCCCACATCGTCCCCACCGCACTCCGGAATCCGCAATATTGTAGTGCAGCGGTAAGGTGCAGTCCCTCGTCTGCGATGCTTTTTTCCGTTATCTCCGCTGTGTGACAAGCAGAAAGGAACGCGAATTGAGCAGTGGGCAACCGAGAATGCACGATGTCGAGTAGTTTTAGGTGATCGTCTCCGTAAAGCTTGAATGAGGCGTCGAATGGCTTTCCAATTTCCAGGTTGCCATGACATGCGAAATGAACGAGTTCGTGACGCCGGAGGCCCTCCAGCACAGTCACCTTTGTCGCATCTTTCAGGATAAGGCTTTCCACATTGATATCGAGGCGCTGGATCATCCTGATCTCTCCCTTGACCCCACGAAGCGATCTACTATCGGGTTGCGCCACAAGAAGTAGTGAAGGCCGCGTCGATGATTGTGATTGTGTACTAGGGTCACGAGACTTGATCAATGCGGAGAGAGTTGGTGTGTAAGAAGGGATGTACAGGTCGGAAAAGTACCGCTTCTTCCTGTCATTGGACGGGATGGGACCCATCGCATGGAGGGGAAGAGAACAAAATACGGACGTTGGACACCACCAGATCCGTGATTGCTCTGGTATGTTCAACTGGCGGAGCCTGCTGATGACTGGGCGACCGACGAGATTATAAAGAACTTCCAGGATGATGGCAAGAGCATCATCATATTCCATCGAATCGAGTCTATGTTTCTTTCGCGCATCGAGTAAGTCATTCCGTAATTTGATGGCTTTATGGTAGAAGTCGTCTGAAGTAGGTATGAGGGAAGGAGGAGAGTCGTGGAGGAGAATAAGGATGTCCGAGCGCCATTCACTGTGGTTAATGATGATGACAGGACCATGTGATGCGGCCGAGCGCAAGGTATCAAATGAGGGCGTCATCAAGAAGTTCTGTAATCCAGGCAAGGATCGGATCTGGGATATGATGTCTTCGCGCTCCTCCAACAGTTTCCGTTGCTCCAGTAGAAGTCGGCCGTACGGATCTGGCCCTTCACCGTCCTCGGTTCCGTCGCCGCTAAGTTGTGTGCCTCCACTTGGCAATACCGACATCGTCACCTTCTCAAGGTCCTGGTTAATCCTTGTGAATTTCTCCGCCAAATCTGGGTTGACGCCGGCGATGTGATGCATAGATGTGCGCAAGCCACGGAGCTCAGACCACAATAAGGCCCTCCCTCGTTCAAGGGTTACGATGGCCTGTCCGAGTTGACCTTGGTCGACCAGATGAGATACAAAGTCCAGTGGCATCTCCCTTACTGGTGGAACCATCGCTGCGAGATGGGTGTGTTGTAACTGAACATTTGGCGCAAACATGACGACCTCCTGCATTAATGACATGGCATTTTCATAGTCCATTGAAATGATGGAGGCGGGACAGTTTCCCAACTGACTGAGGTACCGCGATACATATGCCGATTGACATGAATGCTTGAGTCGGCCAGTGATTGATATGTATTTATTGTCCGCTGCCAGGTGGGCGAGTTCGTTGACGGTCTGCAAAGTTTCATCCATGGTTTGTATCTTCTCCAAGATAGTGGTATTCTGTCTGCCAACAAGTAATGTCGCACGTCGAGATAAACACAAGATTAGCAGGTCGGTAACACGACCACAAAGCACCTGTCCCGCTGGAATTCTGAGAACACCACCCAGTAAGCCAATGGCTTCATTGAGATCCTCAATTTTATGGGTACATTGGGATGCGGATTCGAGAAAGGCGGCGAGGGAAATGGCCACCTCGCATGAAGACAGTCCACCTGGAAGAGTCGAATCAAGTAACAATCGGCAATACTTGATGGGGTCTTCAATGTCCACGAGGTCGTTGGACAGAGAATACTTTGTGCGGTATGATTCGACTAGCTCCTTGAGGCATTTTCTATGGTCGTATGTATATGGAGGAATTAAGGAGAGACGATCTTGAAGGCGCCGAATATCCATGTTTACTACTTCCGTCGAATGAGAGGGAATGATAGAAGGCAACTCGGTGACATCCTCTTGATATGCATGAAGGGGCACCGACGGTGAGGGGCCGAGAACCTTAGGATTAAGGGAAAGTGATTCTTGAAGAGCTGATGCTCCGTTGACATCGAACGACAGAAAGCGGTGATTCGCAACAACTCCCAGGATCTCATTGGTGCGAGGGCGTAACTCGTCGGGGAGTAAAGGGGAATGGAAAAGGGATCGATAGTGAGACATTGCTTCCTCCGCATACTCCGGCTTCTTGTACTTCATTGACCGGAAAGCAGCAAGCGTTGAAATCATGGCGGATATCAGGGTCTGATAGTGTCCACGGAAATCTCCGAGGATCTGGGAAGCAAGAATATTGTTTATGATCGTTGTCGCCTCCTCGAAATCCTCATCCGCGAGGGTTTCAGTGAAGCGGCATACCAGAGCGTCTGCAAGTGCCAGTGAAAGTGCAGGCGATTTTGACCGGGATATGCTCGCCTCCCGCAGAAGAATAACACAGCGGTCCGAAAGTGGTTCGTTTCTTCTATCACATGTACTGAATGCTTCCAGCAGCAGCATTGAATAGTACTTGGCTGTGGACTGTTCCGAGGTATCCAAAGCAAGGAGCTCATCACAGAGCGCGATCATGTCCTCGATATCCCGCATCGCATCTCCAAAACCCAATTCAGTCCGAATAGCCAATGCCTCGATGAGTGATGCCGTCGCTCTATTTCGTTGGGTGGCGAATATTTCGAAGGGCTTCTCTCGGAGAAAACGGAGGTATCGGATGGCAGAATTGACATCGTCAGGCATTCTCGACTTCCTAGAGCGTCGGGAAAGGGCAGTTGCAAGATCGGAGAACATTTCGAGGGTATTTGGACCAAAGTCACCCAGGGAGCGAGGCGGGAGGAGGAGTGCTTCGGTGAGATTCAGGATAGGTAGGTCTAGATCGTCGTTCTCGCCAAGTATGTGATATAGCGGCCCCCAACTTGAAGCCTGGAGGGCCCAAGGGCGTAAAGGATGGGATCGAGATAATAGGGGGAGTATACCCTGAATCCGGGCAATTTTATCACCGATTTCAGGGTCAACGGCTTTAAAAATCCACAAGTGAGCTCTCGTATAGATGGCGAAATGGGTGAGAGTAGATTTGGGACTTACATTGCTGAGTGGCCATGCTTCGGCGCTCGAGAGTGGGAACGACACACAGTGGGACAGATGATCACTTGGAATGGGGGATATTGGGAAGGAGGAAATATGAGAGTCTCAGAAGGCTGTTGGATGGCGGCAGCCGTGTGTTATTTGAGCTGGACGCATGTCTCGCAGCCCTCCAACACGTGTCCGCTCAAAGCCCGAGGCATATTACAGGAGTACAGCCTTACACTTCTGGAGCAAATGGAGAACCACGCATTGATTGCGGAATGATACAAGAAGAACAGGCTCTGGTAGTTAGTATGATTCAAAACATTCCACCTATGGCGGTCTATCCAAGTCTGCATGTGATGTTGGCGCTTGCAAGTGGAGAGTTCCTACTTTTTGAAAGCACAGGCCCGGGGCCCCGGGAAATGGCAGGCTGGGATAAGATGAAATGGATATCCGAGAAATACTAGTACATGAGGCAACAATGAGGTTTCGAGAGCGTAGACTTGAGCGGGCGCTATGCGGAAGCTTAGCTGTGGGGGAGGACAGCCAGTGTTCCAGCCCGTGTTCCATGTGGCATTCGATAGTCTTCTGATCACAGGGATACACGAGGATCAAAGATGGGATGCTGCGGAGGGGGACTAAACTTACTTGTTAGTCAACACAAGTTAGTCTAATCTATTTCAATGGTTCTATGGCGGCGCCATGGCGGCGAGTTCAGTTGGCATTGAGGTGCTACTATATGAGGTTAGGGTTTAGTTGGGAACACGTGGGTCTGCTAGCTGTAGGTTCCGGACGGTGCCGTTGCTCGTCGAGTTTGGAAAGGCTCTTACTGTACATGCTCTCTATTCCTCAATTTCCCAATTTACCTCAGGTCTTTTTTGTCAATATCGCCGCATCTCCTTTGCCCTAATCAACAGTCCGCCCGCTGTCGTGCACGTAGAACCAATTCGGTAACTTTTCACCATTCGGACACCGCCCCTCGAACCGAATCGCCGTGGCGGCCGCGCCGTCGCTCGTCTCTCCGGTTTCGCGCACGTACGTGCCCATTTCTCTTGCCAATTTTACTATATTGCAGATCGTCCGACGCTTCGCCGCTCCCTCAAATCGACCACCTCGTCCCTTGACACGTGTCGCCCGCTCAAGTTTCCCTCGCGCGTTCCCGATATTCGGGAATGCAGCCTCACTCCTCACTCCTTTTTCACTCCTTCCGGACTCACAGCTAGCCTCACACCAGCCTCGCAACTTACACCCAGCTTACCCGTTCTTACCCGTCGTCGTGCCCGTCCAGTCCTGAGGCTGTGCCCTGGCATGCGTGCCGACCCAGCTGCGGTCTTGTGGCCCTCTACAAATGTATGCTATCATGGGCCACTACCACCAGACAAGCCACCGCACCACCACACTGCGTATGGAAGTGAATTGTAACCTTGGTGTATTAAACCTGCCACTTTGCCCCCTTAGCCGGCCACAAGTTGAACCCCTCTGTTTGTACTAATCCACTTTGTTGAATCCTAATCCTATTATTGACCTATCCGTTCCCACCGGCGCCATGCGCCATCATTTCTTTGCCGAACTGGCACTCCTGGTCGATTATATCAACCCAAGCCTTGTGTGATTTTGAAGTTAGGGTACGGTATTTTAAGGAAGGCTGGCTCTTGGTAATCACAGGGAGTGAGGGGGGATATGGAGCGAGTTGAGATTCAGCAGGGATCCGGAAAGGTATTCTGATTGAGGGTTATGCCAGTGGACGCACGGACGTATGGGGATCACGAGGAGGTGCAACTATAGTCGCACGAATCAGAGGCGCACACATGAACCCGTGCATGCGAGAACACGAGTTTGCCGCCACATGCAAAGTCACTCGGCGGCTCAGATTAATTTCTTGTGAGGGACATTGACCAATCACTCCATTGCAGTGAGGCGGGGACTCTAAGAGGTTTTTGATACATATGATCATGCTAAAGCTATGAGTGATCGTTCGTCCGAAACTGAAAGTAGTGTGTCACGACTTGGAAATTACATGGACGAGGGGTCGTGAGAACTCAAATACTGTAGTACAGGAGCTAAGTGAAAACGATGTACTGTAGCACATAGAGGGTTATCAAAGGGAATAGCACGCCGTCTGCACAGAAGGTGGCAAATTGTCGTAAAGCCATTAAGCGAGTAGAAGGGAAACCGAACGTTGAGAAACATAAATAGTACCGATGTGGGCGCGGGGCGGCGGCGATGAAGTGGTCGTCGCCTGGCTGTTGAATGGTATCACGTGACTTCCGGGGTCGTCCGAGTCCGTCTCAGAGCTCAGAGGGCCGCTAGTGACTCCCGCCGCCGCATGGAGGCGACTCAGGCGACAGGACCGCTCGTCAAACACTGGCAGAAACTTCAGTGCGCAGCTACGGAAAAAGCGTAAGGGTCATCAAGCCAGTACCGAGAGCAACATCGGCCACGTACCAATGACTTAACATCACGCCCCATAATGAACGAAATTCACCCATCGCTCCAGGCTCACACCCCTCGTGTTCCGCAGCTCCCTCACAGCATCTCTCAACGCCGACGCTGATCTCAAGTAACAAGGTTCCTCATTGTTCCTGGAGAGCATTGACCGATAGACACCGCGAGCCACGTCGCATCCGTCAGTGTCCGCCATTGCCCACATCGTCCCCACCGCACTCCGGAATCCGCAATATTGTAGTGCCGCGGTAAGGTGCAGTCCCTCGTCTGCGATGCTTTCCTCCGTTATCTCCGCCGTGTGACAAGCAGAAAGGAACGCGAATTGAGCAGTGGGCAACCGAGAATGCACGATATCGGAGAGTTTTAGGCGATCGCCTCTGTAAAGCTTGAATGAGGCGTCGAATGGCTTGCCAATTTCCAGGTTACCGTGACATGCGAAATGAACGAGTTCGTGACGCCCGAGGCCCTCGAGGACAGTCAACTTTGTCGCATCTTCGAGGACAAGACTTTCCACATTGATATCGAGACGCTGGATCATCCTGATCTCTCCCTTGACCCCAGGAAGCGATCTATCGGGTTGCGCGACAAGAAGCAGTGAAGGCCGCGTCGATGATTGTAATTGTGTACTAGGATCACGAGACTCGATCAGTGCGGAGAGTGTTGGTGTGTAAGAAGGGATGTACAGGTCGGAAAAGTACCGCTTCTTCCTGTCATTGGACGGGATGGGACCCATCGCATGGAGGGGAAGAGAGCAAAATACGGACGTTGGACACCACCAGATCCGTGATTGCTCTGGTATGTTCAACTGGCACAGCCTGCTGATGACTGGGCGACCGACGATATTATAAAGACCCCCCAGGACAGTGGCAAGAGCATCATCATATTCCATCGAATCGAGTCTATGTTCCTTTCGAGCATCAAGTAAGTCATTCCATAGTTTGATGGCTTTATGGTAGAAGTCGTCTGAAGTAGGTATGAGGGAAGGAGGAGAGTCGTGGAGGAGAATGAGGATGTCCGAGCGCCATTCACTGTGGTTAATGATGATGACAGGACCATGTGACGCGGCCGAGCGCAAGGCGTCAAATGAGGGCGTCATCAAGAAGTTCTGTAATCCGGGCAAGGATCGGATCTGAGATATGATGTCGTCGCGCTCCTCCAACAGTTTCCGTTGCTCCAGTAGAAGTCGGCCGAACGGATCTGGTCCTTCGCCGTCCTCGGCTGAGCCACAGCTAACTTGTGTGCCCCCACTTGGCAAGACCGACATCGTCACCTTCTCAAGGTCCCGGTTAATCCTTGTGAATTTCTCCGCCAAATCTGGGTTGACGCCAGCAATATGATGGACAGATGTGCGCAAGCCACGGAGCTCAGACCACAATAAGGCCCTCCCTCGTTCAAGAGTTACGATGGCCTGCCCGAGTTGACCTTCGTTGACCAGATGAGATACAAAGTCCAGTGGCATCTTCCTTATTCCTGAAACCATCGCTGCGAGATGGGTGTGTTGTAACTGAACATTGGGCGCAAACATGACGACCTCCTGCATTAATGACATGGCATTTTCATACTCCATTGAAATGACGGAGGCGGGACAGTTTCCCAACTGGCTGAGGCACCGCGATACATATGCCGATTGACATGAATACCTAAGTCGGCTGGTAATTGATATGTATTTATTGTCCACTGCCAGGTAACAAAGTTCGTTGATGGTCTGCAAAGTTCCACGCGTGATTTGTTTCCGTTCCAAGGTAGTGGTGTCCTGTCTGCCAAGAAGTAATTCCTCACGTCGGAATAAAGACCAGATTAGCGCGTCGATAACCCCATCACAATACACCTGTCCCGCCGGAACTCTGAGAACACCACTCAGAAGGCCAATGGATTCATTGATATCCTCAATTTTATGGGTACGTCGGAATACGGATTCGAGAAGGGTGGCGAGGGAAATGGCCACCTTACATGAAGACACTCCACCTGGAGGAGTCGAATCAAGTAACAATCGACAATACTTAATGGACTCTTCAATGTCCACAAGGTCGTTGGTGAGAGAATACTTTGTGCGGTATGATTCCGCTAGCTCCTCGAGGCATTTCCTATGGTCGTATGTATCTGGAGGAATTGCTGAGAGACGGTCTTGAAGGCGCCGAATATCCATGTTTAATACTTCCGTCGAATGAGAGGGAATGATACAAGGAAACTCGGTGATATCCTTTTGAGATGCATGAAGGGGCACCAACGGTGAAAGGCCGAGACCTTTGGGATTAAGGGAAAGTGACTCTTGAAGAGCTGACGCTGATGCTTGGGGGACACCGAACGACTGAAGGCGCAGATTTGCAACACCTTCCAGGATGGTAAGGTCGACAGAGCGTAACTCGTCGGGTAAAGAAGGGGAACGGTAAGAGGAGCGATAGTGAGACATTGCTTCCTCCGCATACTCCGGCTTCTGGTACACTGTTGATCGCAAAGCAGCAAGCGCTGAAATCATGGAGGATAAACTAGTCTGATAGGATCCAAGGAAATCTCCGGTAGACTGGGAAGCAAGAATATTATTTATAATCGTTGTCGCCTCCTCGAAATCTTCATCTGCGAGGGTTTCATTGAAGCGGAGTAGCAGGGCGAATGCAAGTGCCAGCGAAAGCGCAGGCGATTTTGATCGGCGCATGCTCGCCTCCCGCAGGGGAATAACACAGCGGTCCAAAAGTGGCTCATCTCTTCCATTACATGCCATGAATGCTCGAACCAGTAGAATTGAATACCAGACTGCGGACTGTTCCGGGGTATCCAAGGCAAGGAGCTCATCACCGAGTGCGATCATGTCCTCGATATCCCGCATCGAATCCCCAGAACCCAATTCAGTCCGAATAGCCAATGCCTCGATGAGGGATTCCGTCGCTCGATTTCGTTGGGTGGCGAAGCTTTCGAAGGTCTGCTCTCGGAGAAAATGGAGGTATCGGATGGCAGAATTGACATCGTCAGGCATTCTTGACTTCCTGGAGCGTCGGAAAAGGGCGAATGCGAGATGGGAGAACATTTCGAGGGTATTTGGACGAAAGTCACCCGGGGAGCGAGATGGGAGGAGGAGTGCTTCAGTGAGATCCAAGATAGATAGGTCTAGATCTTCGCTCTGATCCAATAACGCGGGGCGGAGGAATTGCCCCACACTTGAAAGATAGAGGAACGAAGGGCGCATAGGATGGGATCGGGATAATCGGGGGAGTATACCCTGAACCCGGGAAAATTTATCACCGAATTCAGGGTCAACGGCTTTAAAAAACTACAAGTGAGCTCTTGTATAGATGGCGAAATAGTTGAGAGTAGATCTGGGACTTACATTGCTGAGTGGCCATGCCTCGATATTCGAGAGTGGGACCGACACACAGTGGGACAGATGATCACTTGGCGGGGGATGTTGGGAAGGAGGAAAGATGAGAGTCTCAGAAGGCTGCTGAATGGCGGCAGCCGTGTGGTATTTGAGCTGAGAGGCATGTAAGGCCGCAGTTGTTTACTTATCTGGCAACTAAACCAAGTGGAATTACTTATCATCACAGATTATTCTAAAGGCAATTAAATATTTTGTGGCGATTATTATGCAGCATCTCGTAGCCCGATCTATATCTCTGAGCTCGAATCCGAAACCGTGAGCCCTCTGCCAGTGGCTGAGTATGGAAAATGACGTCAGGAGGGTGAGGTGACGTCACATCTTGTACAAGTTGGCCCGCCCCGTCGCGGATGGCAGATCAGGAGAAGACAATGGCCACGACCCAACCTATATTCGCTATCAATGTCCGTCAATTAACGTTAGCTGTCTAACACCATAGAAGCTGATGATCCTGTTCCAGCCGTCTGCACCACAAACCCAAACGGCGGATCCCCCGTCTAACACCGTCACCCCGACTCGCGTTCACACTGCTCCCCAACAAGGTGAGGACCAAACGCGGCCTCAGATTAGATAGAGCCCTTATTTGCGGAATAGCCGCAACTGAGCCAGGGGATGGGACAAGGGTCGAGAGCCCTGAACCAGCGCCTACGAGTCCCACCGCTCCAAGTGGCCCTGTTACATGGAAGGAGCAGGTAATCGGTAGGTCGAACCAACTTGCAAGAGTATTCTAGTGCTCACCGATTTTCGCCTAAGCCTACGCAAAGGTTTGTGGCTCTTGGACCACGCCCGAATGAAAAGGATACTCATACATATAATGTGCTTGTTCGCTCGCCACACTTCCACTTCATGCGAGTGTAGAAGACTCGCGGAACGGTGAGTTCTCAGCCTCAGCTTACCAGTGGACATGTCCCATCGCGTAAGTTAACTTCTGATATATCAGATCCTCCGTAAAGTACGTCTCACAGATCTAC